>MNCI01009777.1:467515-575448 GCA_015680685.1 Gnetum montanum
AGTTGTGCTCAAATGTTTTTGCAAAATTTTATTTGTTACAAGTAGGTATTATAAGGACCACGTAGACTAGGCAATTGAACAAAATAGGAACTCTCAACAACTCATAGTACTTGGCAAAGTTGGTTGAATCTCTTTAAGATAAGTCATCTATAGTTTACACATAACGCAATCGTTTCATTTTTCACAACCACACACCGCAACAGCACACACACATACTCACACTAACTATTGACTTTACTTGGAGGTATCTGGGCCTTGGTGTTGCCAAAGACCAGCAGGCACCTAAATCCTGTTCGAGGACACTCATTGGCGGTCGCGTCCCAAACGGTCGCCAACAATAACATGAGCACAAACATGATTAAAATAAAAAATATCCTTAAACATATAATCCCTATAGCCATTTTTGAGGAAGAACTAATTGATTCTAAGGAATCAAGCTCTTGGTACTTTGTTAAGACATAGAGGACTTTGTTCAACTTGTAAATCTTGTCCTCTTGTCCTTGAATTTCAAATCCTTCAAGATAATCTTGAAGAACTTCTTGGCTATTTTATGGCCCATGATGAAGTGCTACATAAGCTACATTGGTTGTAGATTCACTCCTTATGAATCTCCTCCTAGAGTTTGTGTCTAGCATGTATGAAGGAGAATTATCTCTTTCAATCCTTGAAATTGATGTGGGCTATTACTCCTCTTGAATCTTCTCTTGGATTTTGTTTTTTTATCTATAGAAGAAGCCAAATTCTAAGGTTTGTTCATCAAAATTACACTTGAATAATACTAAATTTTCTTAGTTTAATCATAACATATATACCCATTGGACCTTACATCATAACCCAAGAAGATACACTTCCTACCTCTATCATCCAATTTTTCCATAAGTGCATTTGGAATTTTTACATTAAAAAAATAACTAAAAAGTTGAGAAATATTGGAAATTTCTCCATATAAAAATTTGTAGAAGGTTTTTTTAATATTAGAAAAATAGTCAACCTATTCAAAATGTATCTAGATATGATTACAACCTTACTCTAAAATGCATAAAATATTAGCAAGCTTTAAGAGATACCTACTCATTTCTTGTAAGAAATCATTTTTCATCTCAACAATGACATTGGCCTAAGGTTTATTAAATACATTAAATGTATTATTCAAAAACTCATCCCCTCTATCACTTCTAATGCTTTTAATCTTACAACCAATGTGATTTTTCACTAACTTGTTAAAATTTTGAAAAGCTCCAAAAACTTTATCCTTAGCATGCAAAATATTTCTCCATTTATGATGGGACGCAATATCGCATGGGTTGCGATATTGCGTACACGATATCGCATCCACCGCAATATTGCATCCCCCATGATATCGCGTATGCGAACGCAATATCGTAGTCTATCACCATGTCTATAAATAAGAGGTGAATCTCCCTTGTTCATATAGAGTTAGATTGTAGCTAAACTCTGGCAGTTTGATCCCTCCAGAGATAGATTATTTTTCCCGTGTATGCTTGCAATGTGGTGAATGTAATTGTACGACATCCTTTATCCGAGTGTGACGTACTTGGACATGCACATGACTGGCAATAAAGATCGAGATTACTTCATCATTGTAGCATTCACTTTATTTATTTATTTATTTAGTTTTTATTTACTTCTTTCTTAATTAGTCTCTCCCACCCTTATCTTATGTTAAAACGTAGAATGAGTACGACTTGATTACGATCATTTAAGTGTGACTACTTGGTAACCCAGTAGCGTACCTAGGATCTACACTTGGTAATCCCAGTGGTAGTTTTGCAAGAAGTCCAAGATGTGTACAAATAATCAAGGAACGGATGCTTATCGCACTTAGGCTAGATTAGATTCTTTTACCCTTTCTCTCTTAGCTTAGATAATATTACTTTCCATTGCCTTCAAGAGTAGCATTAGATTAGGAACACATCATACACCTCACTCTGGACTAAACCATACATAAAAAATATAATACTAGTTTAGGTGAGAAGATAGTGAAATGCGACCTAAGGATAACTGTCTAGGTGCCACAACTAGTTCGTCTGTGGAGTTTGACTGGATCGTGTGTGAAAACGCTCGTATTCGTATGGTTGAGTGTAGGGGTACCTCGTCACCAATCAATTTATATTTAAAAAAATCATAAATAATCACCAAAATATATATACCTTCATTTATTATAATAGTAAAAATTAGGCCTATAATATTCAAGTGCAGTAGCTCCTATGGCTTTGTCCTAATTTCATTTTGACCTAAATGTGGTAGTGCTTATTGCTTCTCAATCATGCATACTTCAAATAACTCATGTGGTACTTTGAAAAATTTCATCCCAATAGCATCCTAATTCTTCATCATATTTTAAATATTTAATTAGAAGGCATATTGAAGCATCCAATGCTAATGTCTAGCAGCAATAAACTTTGAATAACTTTCATCTTCTTTTTTCGAATGTAGAGCCTCAAGGTAGTAGATCTAATACTCCATTGTGAAAATATTGGAAAAAATGTTAAACTCATTAGAACTTACACATTCATCATTTTCAAATGAGACCTTGTTATCTTTCTTAGACATTTATTTCTTAGACATTTAATAAATAGAGAGGAAGGAGTTGGATAATTATGGTACCTATAAAACATCATAAACACAAATGATAATTTCATTATAAAGTTCAATTAGATATCTACCTACACCCAAGCTTAATTTATAGGATGTGTCTCCTACTTTTATAGATCCAAGTTTTAAAGACTTAACATAATCAATAAAATTCTCCTTATTAGATGTCATGTGGTCTCTAAAAATTCATTTGTATAAAACATAAACAAGAAAAAAATTTAGCTTTCATACCTTTAGCTGATTCTTTTTCTTTGCTTTTTGCTCATGAAGAAGACTTCCTTTAAGCTTGATTGTAGTTTTGAGCTTAGTTATTTTGCATCCTAAGCTTACTTTAGCACTTATCTTTAGTATGTCCCCTTTTTTTACAATACTTACACATTTATTGATGTCTTCCTTTGGAACTTGATCTCCCTCTTTCTCTTTTAGATCTTCCTCTACCTCTAGAATTATAAAAACTTTGACCCTATTGTATATCATTTTAGAAGATATTCCTTCCTCTACCTCTACCTCTCGGATGGGACGCGATATCACATGGGCTGTGATATCACGGCCGTCGTGATATTGCATCTCGTGCGATATCGCGTATGCGATATCGTAGTCTGCCGTAATGTCTATAAATCATAAGCAGCTTTTCCTCATTTGAAACTTAGAAATTATATTGTAGTGAAACTATGACAGTTTGATCTCTGCAAAGATAGATTATTTTTCTAGTGTCTGCTAGTAGTGTGGTGAATGTAATTGTATGAAATTATTTATTCGAGTGTGACGTACTTGGATGTGCGCATGGCCAACAATAAAGATCGAGATTACTTCATCATTGCAGCATTCACTTTGTTATTTATTTGTTTATTCAATTGTTATTTACTGATTTCTCTCTCACCCTTATCTCCTAGTAACACGGAATGAGTATGACTTGATTACAAGAATTTAAGTGTGACTACTTGGTATCCCAGTGGCGTACCTAGGATCTGTGCTTGGTAATCCCAGTGGTAGTCATGCACAAGGTCCAAGATGTGTACAATTGATCAAGGAATCGGTTGCTCATCGCACTTAGGCTAGATTAGATTCTCTTACCCTTTTATCTCCTAGCTTAGCTTAGTTAATATTATTTTCCACCACCTTCAGGAGTAGCATTAGGTTAGAACACATCATACACCTCACTTTGGACTAAACCATACATGACAAAGATAATACTAGTCCAGGTGGGAAGACAGTGAACTGCGACCTAAGGATAATTGTCTAGGTGCCACAACTAGTCCTTCTGCGGAGTTCGACCAAATCATGCTTGTATTTGTATGGTTGAGTGTAGGGGTACCTCACCACTCATCATAGGCACCGTTGCCGGGGGCGGTGCTAGTTATCTAGATTAGTTATATCATACAAGGTCATTGTAAAGGACTTAACAATATATCTCTTAGAAAGAAGAAATAATTATTAAAAGTCACATCTAAATTCACACACAACTTCATAACAATGTCTCTCCTACAAGACAATAATAACGCCACACTTAGTGAGGAAGTTCATTGGAGAACGAACGAACTATATGACAATGAAGATTGGAGTATACAACCTAAAGTGGGAGTTTCTTATAAACATGAATGAAAAAAACATCATCACAACATATGAAAGAATAACTTACTTGATGACAATGAACCCCCATTGGTCACTACAAGCTTAATGCAAATACAAGAGGTTGTTCAAATCTCCCGTAGGCATCGTAAAGAGAGTCGTCTACCCAGGCTTGATTTAAACAACTTTCCTAAATTTTCAAGAGGCTATGACTTAGATCCATATCAACATTTACAAGCCTTCTACGATGCCTACACATGGAATAACATTGATAATGGGTGGCAAAAAATTAAGCTCTTTCCTATGACACTCGTTGACCAAGCAAAAGTATGGTATAGATCATTAAAACCAAATTCGATATGACGCTGGTCAACAATGGTAGAGGTCTTTAATGACAGATATCAAACCTACGCAAGAGTGTCAGCCTTGAGGAAACAAATCCAAGGATGGAAACAAGCATAACATGAACCCTTGGACATGGCCTTAGAAAGATATTATGCACTGTTAAAGAACTATCTAGACCATGGGTTTTCTGAGGAAAGGTTAATGTACCATATCATTGATGGGCTATGTAATGAAACAAGAGAGACCTTAGGAAGATATGCCCAAGGTCAACTATACAACCTACGAATCCATCAAATCCAAGAGCTTATTAAGCAGGTAGCAAAAGAAGAAGGAGAATTAGCTCGATGGGAGAGTGTTGAAAAACATCAGCAGGACCAAAATTTCAACTTAACAAAGGTCCATGATCATAACAAGGAGAAATCAACAAATCTCAAGGTGGCAACATCATCTTTGCCAATACAACAATCGTTAGAAGAAGCTGAGGCAAAGATCAATAAGATGTTGGACTAGATGTATCAAAAGTGTGGAGAATTTATCAACACCATTGGAGATAGAGTTTTGACAACCCAAGAAGTAGGACGAAGCTTTAGACATTCGAAAAAAAGAATAAAGGGAATAAGTGCTCAATTGTCAATCTCTACGATCCCTTTCTATAGGTTGTCTCATCTCACTATTCGTGTAATTGTAGCTTGTGTCCCGTGTAGCATATAATTTTCATCTCATTCTGGTGACAATTACATTTTTGTGTTTTGTGTAGTTCGTGCGGATTACATTTAACCCTTCTAGTGCCCACGGACACTTTAAGTGTGGTTACACGAGGGCATAATAGGTTGAAACCTACTTTGGGGAGGATCCACTTGTGTAATTTTTTGTAATCTTCGCTTATGAAATAGCTCAAACACACAATTTATTACCCTCAGCTTAATTTTTCAATTGATTTTCTTTCCCTACTATTATCCCTCTAAATTTTAACGTTCCAATGTACCATTGCATTCTCTTTTTTCGTAACCGCCAAATTTTTATTGCTAAAGTTCACATCATTATCATTAAGAGTGCCTCTTGAATCCATGATATTACCCTAGAACAGCTTAATACTTGCCAATGTCCTCAATTTCCAACATTAATTTCAAGAAAATTCATTAAAAATTTGGTATTTTTCATATGTCTCACATTAGTAGGGCCGAGATATCACGTACGCGATATCGCATCCCACATGATATCGCTTACACAATGTACCATACACGATATCGTGTCCTATTTACCTATAAATAGGTGCCCTCGCTGTAACACTTAGCATCATTTTTCCATTCATGTGGGAGGAGTTTTTGAAATTTTTCTCTACGACTTGCGATTGCGTGACCCTTGCTTTTTCACTCATATCTCACTCACTGGTGCTCTGATTTTAATTCCGTTTGAACCTACTAGAACCTGGAGCGTTCAGTTTAGTCGTGGGGGAGAGACACTTATCAAAAAGTGCCTAATGTTTTTGAAATTTATCATCACCCAAAGAACATCAATTAGGGTAATTAACACTAACACTTAGAATAATTGTGCCAAAAATCATATGACCTTAGGTACACTGGGAGATTAAAATGGAAACCACCTAAGTCACAAGACCCATTATTACAATTTTCGAGCACGATCACACGTTATAACATAAGAACTTTGATTAAGGCAAGCAGTAAAGTATAACTTGACTTTAAAAACAACCTTACTAATGCTTGATCCGTGTGATTGCAAAATGGCCCCGAAATGTGCACAGCAAGAGGGTCCTGTTCAAGGTGGAACAAAACGATCTCAGAGAGGTGGAAGACAAGGCCCTATTAGACAACATATAGAACAAGAGGTATAGTCATTTAGCATCCATCAAGAAGAACCTCCTACCAGATGGTCTGGGTAGGCAGAAGGAGGAGCTGCTACTGCGCCTAAACTGGGACAACAACTCACATTGCCCCCAGAATGTGTTCAGGCCATCCATGAGAAGTCCACATTTGCTGCAGTGATTGTGGAGTTAAACTTCAAATCTTTTGCAGAGTTCACTCCTGAGGATGTTAAGGATCACCTCAGAGGGTCTCCCTTTTGGCCTATCCTCTCTGAAAGTGGTGGCTAGTACTTAGGTGAAACGTACCAGTTCTGGCACAATAGGGAGCAAGGCACCATGGTTAACATTTGTGGTGTGATAGTTGACTTGTTTGCACAGGCTATTTCAGAAGTGTTAAACCTTCCAAATTTAAGGCCTTATGTTGCTTGGTTATTTACCCGTTCAGACCCCGATGTGCGAAAGGATTTCTTAGAGAAGGCTTATGGTAGAGAAGGCTAGTATTCGGGGGTACACTAATGACGTCCTTTGAAAAGCCCAAAATGCTTCTTACGTCGAATTACTAAAGGCACCAGCTCCAAGAAAGAGCACTGGCGAAGAGCTGAGACCAGAAGAAGAAGAAGAAAAGATGACTAGACCACCTGCAACTCAACTTGCAGGACCCAGTCGACCTCCAGCCATAGGTCCTAGGCAACAATAAGAATTAGGGCCTAGCACAGGTCAGGATCAGTTGCCGCCACTGCAAGAATACAAACCGTTGATGAGCCATCTTAGGGCCATCGCTGAGATGGTTAGTTGGGGAAGTCGTGATGATGCAAACCTCTTCTGCATCATCGATGATGCCAGTCAGCCTACAGTTTCGTTAGATCGCACAAGGGGCGAATTATCAATTCAAACAGGAGGAGGGGAAAGCAGATGGTTGCAACAGATCTCAGGAAACGTGGCATCTTTTCAAGTGCACTTAGAGACTAGTAAAGGGGCCATTGTGGTGGTAATACAACACTAGAATGCCACGGGAGCTACTGAAGTGGTCACTGACCACATCAAAGAATCTTTCAAAGTACCTGTTGTGCCACTAGCAAATCTCTCAGGAGCATGGGATGCTTAAACTCTTTCCGGGACCTCAATGACTCCTACGGAACATGAGTATGTACTTGACAGATTACTTCAAATAGGACAAGTAATGATGTCTCTTTTTGACATCCCTCAAGATGTCACAGCAATTCAATCAGACCTCATTTCCACAAAGGGGAAGCTGGTCATATCCGAAGTAAGGGTCGAGCATGTTGAAGCTGAAGGAGCATTTCCATGATCAGGTGGGGATGTATAAATAGATCTTGGAGAAGGAGATCCATATGGCCAAGTCTCAAATCAACACTATCAGTGCTCAACACACTGATTGGAGGGCCATATTGGACACCTACGCCTTTGCCTATCAAGTGGAAGTTAAAAACCAGGACCTGCAGATCCAAGACTTAATAGAATACATGGAGTTGGAAAACCTCATATATGCCAACCTTTCCATGTTAATAGCAGGGTGCCTAAGAACAGAGCTCAAATAGCAGGTAGCTTCCACCCATCTCAAATATGAAGTAGAATTTGCAAAATGCAAGAAGCTAGTTGAAAAAATGGATGTTGCAAATTTTGAACTCGAGGTGGTAAAAGCAAGCTACCAAGGACAAAAAGATATAGCAACCAACTTGGCTCGAAGGCTAACAGATCTTCATAAATACAAAGACAAAGCTAGATCCTATGAAGAGGAACAACGGGTGTTCGTGGCGTGGTATGTCAAAGCCAACTAGATGTTCCCGCAACTACCTTGTCTGTGGGAGGTGCCTACTCTGTCAAACATCGAAACACTAGCATGGATGGCACAAGACCCTTGGACTGAAGAGGAGAAGCTCCAGGCCATACTTCAACACCATCAAACTTCAAAGCCTGGAGCACATAACAAAGGGAAAGCACCCATGGAGGAGCCACCGCCACCAAGAACTACATGAGTTCCATTTTTTGTAGTTGTAGTATTTTTTTGTGTTGTGTCTTCCCACACTACGACATTATTTCATTTCTTTTTCTAGTTAATAATCCCATACCTATCCACTATGTAATCAATGGAGCTTGTTCTCCTTGTAACTCGAGGATGAGTTTTTATTCAGTCGTGGGGGTATGATGGGACACGATATCATGACCGTCGCGATATCGCGGCCATCGCGATATCACATGCCCCGCGATATCCCGTATTTCCTATGATATCACATACGTGATATCGCAGTCCACTACAATGTCTATAAATAAGAAGCGGCTCTCCCTCATTTGACAATTAGAAATTAGATTGTAGTGAAACTCTGGCAGTTTGATCCTTGCAGAGATAGATTATTTTTCCAGTGTCTGCCCGCAGTGTGGTGAATGTAATTGTACGACATTATTTATTCGAGTGTGATGTACTTGGACGCGCGCATGACCGGCAATAAAGATTGAGATTACTTCATCATTGCAGCATTCACTTTGTTATTTATTTGTTTATTCAATTGTTATTTACTGCTTTCTCTCTCACCCTTATCTCCTAGTAATGTGGAATGAGTACGACTTGATTACGAGCATTTAAGTGTGACTACTTGGTATCCCAGTGGCGTACCTAGGATCTATGCTTGGTAATCCCAGTGGTAGTCATGCACGAGGTCCAAGATGTGTACGGTTGATCAAGCAATCGATTTCTCATCACACTTAGGCTAGATTAGATTCTCTTACCCTTTTCTCTCCTAGCTTAGCTTAGTTAATATTATTTTCCACTGCCTTCAGGAGTAGCATTAGGTTAGAACACATCATACACCTCACTCTGGACTAAACCATACATGACAAAGATAATACTAGTCCATGTGGGAAGATAGTGAATTGCGACCTAAGGATAACTGTCTAGGTGCCACAACTAGTTTGTCTGTGAAGTTCGATTGGATCACGCGTGAGAACGCTCGTATTCATATGGTTGAGTGTAGGGGTACCTCGCCACTCATCACTCTCCTACCTTGACCTCTACCTCTTTAGGATTTTTTAGTAATATAAGGATTATCATTTTGAAAACTAAAGGTTTTTAAATCTTCTAATACTTTAAAATTATACATGAAATTATCATTAGTTTAGGAGGATAAACATTTTTTTGGGACTATGATAACCATGAAATTTTGATACTTATAGTTATTGTACATGACTTGAAGAACCTTTTGAACTTTTTGTCTCATAAAATAAACACATTGGTACTTATTTAAATTTCTCAACATAATAAAAATTCTATCAAGAAAATGAGTCATAGAATTACCCTTATGCATTTTTAAATTATCAAATTTAAATATAAGTTTAAGCTTCTTAAGTTGCTAGTTTGCTAGGTTTTCCTTGAACTCGTATTGCAATGCCCTCTAACATTACTTAGATGTGTCCTTAAATATGATCCTAGCACCAATTAATTCAAGAAAAAATATGTATAGATAATCATTTTAGCAACTTTTGGGTAGTCTTCCATTCCTTCTTTTCTTGCCTTAACAAGGTTTTAACATTAGTAGGGACTTCAAAACCATTTTTAACATACTTCCACACTTCATTGATTTGTAAAAGAGGCTTCATAAGGTAACTTCAAAATGTAAAATCTTGAGAACCATTAAAAAGTAGAGAAGACATAGGAATTTTTTTACTTACCATAATGAGAATTGATGCTCCAATATCATGATCATAGATTTAAGAAGTAGAATAAGATCCCCATGATGCAGTGATGTTAGAAGTTTTACCTACAAAATCCTTCAAAAAAGTCACCATGAGTTGACCATGAGTCCAAGAGTAATTGTTGTATTACAACATCAGTTTTAGTATTTGAATACAAGTCATGCTGACATCAAAACTAGAAATAAATTAAAAATTGTAAATACCATGAGTCATGGTATTACAACACAATTCATGGTCAAAAACTATAAGTAAACCATAAGTCATGATCTACGACAATGAGCTAACCATGATTCATGGTTAAAATAGAGGGATTTTTGGAGTAAGTTGTAAGTCATGGTACTAATATAGAATTTTTCAAAATGTTACAAGGTTCAAAAATGTCACAAATTTTTATAAAATCTAACAAACACACACACACACACACAAGAAGAATAAAGCCTCTATTACCAATAGTCAATTCTCTTTGCATGTTTTTGCATGTTTGCAACCTTTCAAGTCACTAACCCACTTCTAGAATGTTTCCAACATCTATAACTCCATTAAGACATATCACTAATCATAACTCCACTACTTAGTGAACATGCTCATGTATGTGCATATTATTTTTACAAAGTAATTTTTAAAAAGCAAAAACTTCTAACCACATAGATTACATGAACATAGAATGTACATAATCAATGAACTTGAACACATAAGACAAGGCAAGAACATGAAACACATTAGCACCCTAGACAACTTCCAATATAAATTATTTGATCTTATCATAAATTTTAAAATAAAATACTTGATCAAAAAATATGTGAAATGAAAGTAAATATGGTTAACTTTCAAATAGTTCAAACAACACTTAAAAATTCAATGGGATGAGGGGGACATGAGATTTAAAGTTTGTTTTCTTATTAGGCTAAAGGATAAGTATGAGATAAAGTGTTACATAACTATCATGATGGATCAAGGGGTTAAGTGGTGGTTCTCTTGGATAGTAGATCATGTTTTTAATAAGTTGTAGTTGTAATTGAAATAGTTAAATAATTTTTAAAATAATATTATTTTCAACATTATCTTCCAACCAAAATAACGTGATCACATTGAAATAATTTGCACTTGATGAGTGGTTGATGATGTGGTAATAGCACATAGATGTTGATGTATTAGATGTAGTGGATGATGTAGCTACTAAAATGGTAATTACGTTGACATCATTAGTTGATTGCCCTTGACTTTGATTACAAATTTGATCAAACTTAGGCCGACCATAATGTTTGCATCTTAACTTTATTTTCTACAAATGAGACGTCATTTCCTAGGTTTTTGAATGTTCTAGACTCAATCATACCATCAAATTTAACATAGGATATTATTTCAAAGTATTTTACAAAAGTGACCCTTATTTAGAACTTATTATCATCAAGCACAAGGCATTTTCATATGATATAATATACTCCAATACGCTACTTTTGATAAGCACATGAAACCTAAAAAAATATCTCTCTTTCATGTTTTAGAGGATAAAAGGTTCTCGAGTATGCTTAGCTCTATCAACCTAGTATTAAGTTTAATCATTAGACTTTTGTTTGAAAAATCTCTTCAAAATGAACTATGCCATCATAGAAGAGTGAAAATAAAACATTACACCACCTCAATAGCATGATGAATGAAAATTCTAATAATCTCCTCCTTGTCATTAAGGACATACAAGAAAATAAAGAATAGTTACAATTGTTTTAACTCATGCAACTCTAGCTTTTATTTTGGAGGTTTTTCTTCATGGATAATCTCTTCCTCTTAACGTTAATTTCAATGATATGTAGTTTTTCCTCTAGGTCTTTAAATATTTTATTTTAAAGATCCTTATTGAATAGATCTACTAGCTATTACCTGGTGAAAAAATATATAACCGAAATTATATCATCTATAAGGAAACCATGAATGAAGTGATACATTATCTTAATATGCTTTGTTCTAGGATGCTACACTAGATTTCTTTTCATTGTAATTGCTAATTGACTACCATTAACCTACTTTATTAGTCTCTTTATTAAAATTGTCAATTTTCTAAAAACGTTTTCTAATCATACAAGTTATTGACTTGCAAGATGGATGGCTATGGAGTAGCTATAAAAAATATAATACTTATATGTTTTTTACTACAGTAAGAAAATAAACTATCACCAACATAACATAACTAGTAGTACTATTACAATCATCTAAAGAACCATTCCAATCAATGTCAATATATCCCAATAATTCTCAATTATTATTATCCTTTTAAAATAAGTCAAAAAAAAAACTTTTACTCTTAAAATATCTCAATTGTTTTTACAGCAAGCACATATAAATTAAATAGAGACATCATTGTTGGCACATTTAACCATTGAATGGAACATGCTTAATAGGTTGTGACTCTTAAAGAGAAGTTATTCATTTTAATGAAAATTGAAGAAAGGGCAAGGTTGCCAAGAAAATGAGGTCACAATGATAGTCTCTTAGAGGATTTAACTTAGGTACTTTGCCAACATTACTACCAGGAAATTTTAAAAAAGAAAAAATAACGTAAATGATTTTGACCATGCATATAAAGGTTTCCATCAAACCATGGTAAAGGGGGAATATGAATTACATGGATTTTCCCCTCTTTCTCATGCCCATGAACATCTACGATTTTCAAATTTATGCATTAGTGTGGATGGAATGTCTTATGTTTGCTGTAAATGCCTTCAAAGAATTTAATAAACATGAATGTTTGGACTATGCAACTCAAGAATTTGAATGATGAGGTTCAGTTAAAAATTCACATTTCGTATCCATCTTGAAGTTTTATATTCTAGGCTACACGATGAAAGCCTTGAATATAAAACAAAGGCGGATTGGGCCTTTTGAACTCCTTTAAGCAAGGTCTCACCCTTGTCGCTAAGTGGTTGGTTCAGCACCTGGATGCCCCCAATATTATTGAGAGCCTCCTTCAGTTAAGGCTTCGACAAGCATTCCCTAAGAATAGGTCTATCTGGAAGGGTATCCACCCTATTAATTGGATCCTTTCCCCTCATGACATTATCATTCCTGGAACACATGTTTTCAAAAGCATTTGGAAGGCTTAGCAGGTCTTACATTCTCATGTGAATTGGAACAATATTCATATCAATCCTACTCTTCTCTCTAAGATTTGCCCTTGGTGGCTGCCCCTATGTCCTGCTCGTCTAGCCACCTCAAATGCCAGGATAGCCACCATCTGGTTTCAAAAGGGAGTTGTTTCCCTTAGATGTCTTCGTCTCACTAATCAGTGGATTACTTGGGATATGTTCGAAAACTTATATGGGGCTTCCAGAATTATGCACCATTGCCTTGATAGACTTTATCACTTCATTCATCAGTATTTGCATTTGGATGCTTCGGTTCCTAATCTCTTCCATGGTCTTCAATGGACTAATGGATCGAACCTTTTACCCTATAAACCACATGTGCCCTTCCAGTTGTTGCATGATTCCTCTATGATTGTTAATCGCTGCAATCGATCATGGCACAAAGAAGAGTCGGAACAGTTTTGGCTCTCTCTCTTTTCACGAGTTTGGAGCCTTCCGACTCTTCCAAAAATTAAACAATTTCTTTGGTGCCTCTTGCATCAAGGCCTGCCTATCGGCAAACGTCGTGAATACCTTGGGATTTCAAACCCTAATTGCCCTCTCTGTGGAGGTCTTGAAGATTTTGTCCATGTTTTTTGGCATTGCCCTTTCGCTCAGTCTTCATGGGAGTGGGTTTCTAAAGTTTTTCCTTTGTGCACGTTCTCCCATGAGGATATCTTATTCGGCTTTTTGGCCTCCCCCTCTACTGACCTTCAGTTTCTTTGGAAAGTTATTAGACCCCTCGTCCTTTACTATATATGGAAGCGCAGATGCACTGCTCTTTTCCAGAACACTAATTCATCCAACTCTACCCATTTAAATATTATGGAAAAATCTCAAATTCTTCGCCTTGTGCATTTCCAAATTTTATCTCGTACTTCTAAGTTAAAGTTGGACACTAACCAGTTGTTTTATTGTTTGCAGCCTTGGAGCAGATACACCAACTCGTGCACTCTTCCCAATCTCGATCGGCTACATCGGAGTGTGTTATCATAACTTTGAGCATTTTGAGCTCTTTGTTGTTCTCCTGGTCTTACCAACTCGCAGTTCTTATAGATTCCCAGCATAAGGTTGCTCTTTGGAATGTACTCCCACACCCTGAGAAGGATTATGTTTTAAGATGTTTTCTTTCAATATCCGCATTTGTCATTGTTCTTCTCCCTATTTATCCATCAATATGTTCAGATGTTGATCATGTACTTAATCTCATTTAATTAATAAAATTCTCTTTTTGGGGTCCAACACCCCCCCATCTTGAAGTTTTAGATCATGGTTATACACCCTGTGGATGGGACACCATGTTGGCATACAGGGAAAATGTACTCCGAGCTTCAGATAACCGTTGTTCAAAACCACCAAGAAAGAGAGGAAGGTCACCATCTCCAAATACAGATTTAAATGAAAAGACGCCTCATTGTTTGGTCCAAATCCTAGTTTGTATCAGGCTCTTGACACTAAAATAAAAGATCTTCTTTCTGCAAAAATTGGAATTCAAATTTGCTGTCAAAAGTCGACTACAATAACCTAACAAAGGATTGAATGCAGCATGAATTAATACTATGAGATAAAAGATGCTTTCAACCAAGCTCAAGCCTCTACATACTAAGAATTTAAAACACAACCATCAAATTACAGCTGCTCAACTGAGGTTTTTGAAGCAATTTTAATGTCATTGGTTCTCCGAAAGGGAGATCATCAAGGCAATGGACCTTCCTGTTACCGTGGAATTTGAAAAATTTGTAATTAATGTGTTCACAGTACCAAACATTAGGCCAAACATCTGGCCCTAATCCTGGTTTTGAACCTTTTTAAGCTCCAATGGTTGTTGCTATTGCTACTTCGTGGCATCTGGATCCTCCATCGAGGCCACTTATTCATCGTTGACGGTGAGACCATCGGATATGGTGGCATCCCTGACATGGTTGTTGGGCATTCTGTCATGCCGCAGAGGCTCTCCTTGCTGCGTTTGCATCTGCGCCGGTGGCGTCGTCGTCACTATTGAATGCATGTGCTGGAAACGTCAAGAAAATCAAAGTATAGCAGGATTATAGGGTTAATTTTAGATTGTTTGAATTTCTGGTGTATACCCAAGTGCCGAACACAGAAGTACTTGACACCGGCCATGGAGCCACTAAGCCCACAACCCATTACTGTTATGGCCACTTGGATGCCTACGCCACCACCCTAGCATCACCGCTGTCGCCTGTTTTTTTGTTCATCCACGGCAGAACATAAACCCTCATCCCAGCACCTGTCCAAAATGTGCATGATGATGATGACGATTTCAAATAGGTAAAGAAGATGCAAGATGTGGATGGATAGAGAAGGTTGACTGTAGCATAAGACCGATCATGAGTGCTGTGATGCCCACGGTTGCAGGTGACTCGTTCGTAAACGGAACACCGCTGTAGTTCAACATCCTTTTGGTGGGGGCGGCCGGGGGTGGGTGTCGGACCCTAAAAAATAAATTTAATTAATAAAGAAAAAAGAAAATAGTACAAAAGGGATAAAAGAGAGGGTCAAAAAAGATGAAAAGGTCTCAAAGAAGGAGACACTAAGAGCCAAAGCGGAAAAGCTTATCTCAAAAGAGGAGAAACTACAAGAAATTAGGAAAAACGGGAAAGAAAAAGTTCAAGAGCTTAACTGCAGCATTAACTGTTGAACGATGTCTCCTTGAATAGACAAGGAGAGAATATTAGTAGGAGAATCACGTTGAAAAACCACATTACAACGAAATTTTCAAATAGCATGGAGAATAAGGGGACGAAGGCGACACCAGATATAAATCAAAGAGCCTTGAGCAATTTAATAGTAATGTTTTATAAAAATTGCCTATTTAAGTTTAGAGGATCTAGAAAATCTTTGATACTTTTAAGATGAATGAAATAGCTTTATTTTTAAAAGTTTATTGCCATAATATTTCAATGTTGAAATTGTCAAATTTTTCTGAAAGCTCTATGGTTTGCAATTCTTCACCACTATTAACTAGCCAAATAAAAGCTTGTACTTTATTATTTACAAAGCATTTTGCTAGTTAAATAAGAGTGTCTTTTACGAAATTGCTTGTTGAGCTCAAGGGGTTTGGATAATTCATAATATTTAGATTGAATTGGAATAACTTTATTGTGAAGTTTTTCTTCATGTTAATTTATCTTGCTTAAATGTTTGAGATTTCACAAAAATCAACTTTTCTTTTCTTTTCTTTTTCTAAACCAATTGAATCTCGCTCTATATCTAGTTTTCTTATGGAACTCTCTCTCTCTGGGGAAAATTAGGAGTAGATTGATAGAATTGTGCTCAAGCATTTTTGTAAATTTTATTTGTTTCAAGCAACATACTATAGGAACTATATAAACTAAGTGACTTGACAAAATAGGAATCTTCAATGACTCACAATGTTTGACAAGGTTAGCTACATGTTTGTTATAATAGCTAATTAGAGTTTCATACATAAACCCAACCATTTCAACAATCACAATAGAAACTACACATTCACGCTGAGTTTGCTCTATAATCACTGAGTTTATTTGGAGGTATCTGGGCCTTGGTGTTATCAGAGACCACCAAGCATCTAAACCCTATTTGAAGGAGCACCTTTATTTCTCATGATCCAGGTCACAAGATTGGAGGCCAAATGTTGGCAGTTCCAAATGGTCTCCAATAGTCATAAACCTAGAAATTAGACTAACAATAAACTAGATATCTACTTGTATAGTTGTCAAATACATGAAGCTTTCTGCTCTATATAGATGTTCATCTATAGGTTTAGCATTATTAACTTTGGATAACTTTGGGCTTACTAATAGTGGTGTTCTAGCTAGCTTACTATTTCATAATTCAAACTTTTGAAGCATGCTTCTAGATGTTTTTGCTACTTCAAGAAGTTTCCCTTCTAGAACTACTTAATTTGTATACCTAAGTAGTAAGATAATAATCCCATAACTATCATTCAAACTCCTACATCATATACCTCTTAAAATTTCCAAATAATTTATCATTAGTACCTCCAAAAGTAATATCATTAACATATATTATAACCAAAATTTTATCTTTGTGTTTTACCTTTTTATACAAGGTATTTTCTAAAGAGCTTTTTTCATAGTTTTGATTTCATGAAAAACTATATAATATAGGATACCAAGCTCTAGGAGCTTATTTTAAATCATAAAATTCCTTCTTAGGAATATAAACCTAATTTTATTTACCAAGCATCACAAACCCTTTAATTTAATTGATATAAACTTCTTCATCTATAAAACCATTCAAGAAAGTTTATTATAAGTCCATTTGATATACCTTGATTTTAATTTTTACAGCATATCCTATGAATACTCTTCCTAATTCTAATTGGGAAATGGGTATATAATGATAGAGGCTCTCTTGGCCAAAACCATAAGAGCTTTATCAATGATATGCATAGTAAACCATTTGTAAACACTAAAGATAATGGGAACATGAATTGCAAAGTTTACTTATGTATATTATTACTTTTAATAAATGAAAATGTGATAGTACATATGATACAAGTTAAGACACCCATGTTTCAACAACAAAAAATGATAGCTTTATAATTTTTATAATTTTATAATTTTTATGTGTTTTATAAATGTAAAGAATAAAGCAATAATTAAAACTTGATGAAATTTCTTACATGACAAGTAAAATTTTCACACATGTAAACTATGTAGTAATCCCTTATGGGATAGATTCAACACTAATGTATAAAAGTAACAAAATCTTCTTAGTCATACCCTCAATGGTCCAACATTATTCTATATAAGTATGACCTTATTGGGCAAGGCAAAATCATCACAAAGCATCATACAACTATGCTAATCTATATAAAGAAATTAAATTAATTATAATTTCTAAATTTAATGAATAAATTCATTAATGAGATACCCTTGTCAAAGTTCACAACATAATATTAGAAAATTTAAGAAAATCACAATGAGTTTTATTCATTATGCAAATACTTAACTCTATATCAATCAAATGATTCCAAGCTGCAAAAAGCATGGTAGGACTCTAGAGTCTTATTGTATTATAAAAAGATGACTTAAAATACCAAAGGAATAAAATTTCACACTTACCTAAGGAACAAGGAGAATCTCTTACATAAAGAAAATTTTGAAACCAATAAAGATAATTTTAAGCTTTCCCTCCTAGATATTTATAGTTTTCAATTTTATAATGGAAGTTGCAAAGCAACAAGGTGGTGCCCCATGTGAGGCAATGCACCACATGATGTAGGGAACCAAGTGAGATAGCACACCTAGTAAGGTAATACCAAGTGAGGCAATGCACATGGTATGATAGCATACCATGTGAGATAACATATGAGGTAAGGTAATATACCATGTGAGATAGTGCACCATGTGAGGTAGTGTACCACTTAAGGCATCAAATGAGGTAAGGAAGCATACCTAGTTAGATAGCATACCACATGAGGTAGCAAACCATATGATTTAGTGTTAATGATGCATCACAACTAACTGAAGCAAGTCCACATAATAGGTTTAAGTACATATTAATAACTTAATATCTCAGGGCTTACAAAAAAATCCAAACTTTCTCCATGACTAAATTTAGGCTAGTTCCTTAGCTTACAATAATAAATATTAGATTAGACATGACTTAACTTATGATTGATGTAGAGGAGTTATAGTAAGATATGACACATGACATAACATTGACTTGCTAACTTAAGAAGAAGTACTAGGAGTGGTGGTGGTAGTGAAATAACTCCTAACATGCCTTATGCATATTGAGAGTATAGTGAATATCTTTGAACTTTCTCTTCTAATCCTTATATCCTCACTTCAAGAATCCAATTTTGTTTCCATATCATTTCTTTCTTCAGCAGTAGTTCTTGACATAGTTTCTTTCTCTCTTATTTTCATTATTCATGAGTTCCAACCTTCTCTTAGACATTCTTTGAATTAATGGACTCTACCAATGGATCATTCATATTTGTTTCTAATGATCATTTCTATGCATGTCCCCCACTTGGTATTCAAGGAATGGAATTTATGACCTTTAGATCTTCTTGGTTAGCAAGGTTTAGCTTGGTTAAGTTCAATTGATGGTATAAATTGTACTTTTCTTTTAGTCAATTCCATCATGAAGGTTTGATATTTTTTGATTTTATTTGTTCATAATGTTTGGTACATTAAACACAATTTTTGGGATCTAATTTATTACAAAAAATACTTTAAAATGATGTAAATACCTCAATATTCTATAACTTCATTGCAAAAAAAAGTTGGCAAGAATGATGAAAAGAATAAAAGAAAAGAACATGTGAAATATTGTCATAGCATGGATTCTAGAATAAGCACGTAAAATATAATAGATTTTTTTTTAATAAAATCATACATGATTTTGTACCTCTCCATCACCATTGAGGGATGAGACACCCAACTTGGACAAGTAAAATACATATTACCACCAGTAATAAGAGCACAATGATAAGAAAGGAAGAAAAATAGATTCAAGGGATCATAAAATTAAAAATATATATATTTTAATTTAAAACTATAAATTAATCAAGATATCAAATAAAAGTAAGAAAAGAAAAGTTCTGGTTAACCATTAATACCAATGAGGATGTCACTATTGAAGCTTGAGACCAATCAAGTGCTTTATGCAATGCAACCACTACCATCACGTAGAAAATTTAGCATCAAACATTCTCACTCATATTGTTGAGCCATCAAGAACTCATGAGTGATCCTTCTTGTAGCAAGTTCCTACCTTTTTTCCCTTGCAAATCCTATTAGTGATACACCTATGGATTTTCAACACCCACAAGACATCAACATCAAATGTGAGTGCACCCCTTTGATGATTAAGTTTAATCCTTTGCTTTACCTTGGCTGACATCTTGCATGAGCAACAATTCAGTGGTCTCATTGGAGTACATCCCACGTGACCAAATTTCATCCTCTGCTATACTAAAAATGATCTAAGCAGGAAGAAAGAAATGAAGAACTAGGTCCTACATAACAATTCAATTATCACATTAGAGCATGAAAGCATTCACCACACTCCACAAGGGATCTTCTACTAGTTTCCTTCACCACTGCTTACCCAAATAGTAAGGATAGCCCTTCAAGTATTCCTTCAAAGATGCAAGATATCACCATCACTTCCAATTTCATCTAGTCCTTATGGTTATATCATTGATGGAGATAGCTTGAGTGAAGTACTATAAATTCATCTAGAAGCCAAAGAATCTGATTTGGTTTTCTTCCCTTTATACACATATGTAGGGTAGGTTCTTGAATTTAACATTAATAAAAACATCTCTTTAATCACTCTATTTATGCTAAATAATCAAGTCCTCACATTTTATTTTGGTTAGATAATAAACATGAATGCATTCATCATGGTCAACAAATATTTTAACCTTTGGATTAGGGCTCAATTGAAAGCAACATTTAAATTTACTAGAGTTTCCTCCAAGATAGACTTCTAGATTTTCAAAGCCACTAGACTTGGACTAGTGCAATGATTGATTTTCATAGACATACACTTTGCATATACACAACTTGTATTCTTAGTGATTGTAAGTAACAAAAAAAAGTTTCTAGCCCAAGATGGTATTGCTATCAATTTGCATGGGCCAAAAGTATAAGAAAACATTCATTCCTCATATCTCCACCATCTTATCATCCCTTTCTTTTTTTTTCTTTTTTAATTTTTTTTTCTATTTATTATTTTTTATTCTCTTAATTTTTTATTTTTTTATTTCTTATTATTTTTCTTCTCTTTTCCTTTTCTTTTTCTACAAGAGAAGATGAATATTACTTTTGGAAAAATCAATCCTTTGGAGATGTGCAAAGAGTTGAATCACCACCTAGAGTCCTTAACATGCACTTGGTGAATCAAACACCTTACCCATGAGCTCAATGTGGTAAGCATAGGTTCATGTAATCATGAATGTCCTCTCAATAATGTGATTAGGTAAGGTAAGCACAAATACATAATTCAACTCCATTGATCAAGATCCATTCCAATGGTCATGAGATCTCTTGATGATATAACCTTTTCTAAACTATAATCAAACAATCATCTAGGTTTCCAAAACTCACAACTTAATGTTTGGATCCATCGAACCTCCCATCAATCAAGTAGCAATAGCTTTCCCATTTGTGATGTGAGATCTATCTCTTCACTAAATATATTTCTAGCTCATTGATGATGATAAAAGAAAAGAGGATGGATGAATTTACATTGTGTATGAATTTCATTAACCAAAGTTCCACATTGAACCTATTTAGCACTCTATCATCATCAACACATTTGTGAGCTTACCCATCTACTATTTGGTAATCAAGGTAAGAATTTATAAAGCACATTAATTGATTTTCCATGTATACACAAAACATGCTCAAAAGAATATGAAAATGAAAATTTATTAATCATTGATGAATTATGATTCATCTGGTTGTGATATTGGATCCATGATATTGAATATGCGATATTGGGTACATGATATCACACCCAACAATGATATCGGATATGCAATATCATGCTTTCTATGTGGACCTATAAATACACATGTAGGCACACGAGAAGGGAGTCGTTTTGGTCAATTTTAGTAAGTCAGTTTAGTGTAGGATATTTTTGTCAATTTTTCCTCTCAACCCTTTCTCTCAGTGCATGCCCACAGTGTGATGATTGTAATTGTACGACATCCTTTATTCGAGTGTGACGTACTTGGACATTCACATGACTGGCAATAAAGATCGAGATTACTTCATCATTGTAGCATTCACTTAGTTTAATTATTTAATTGTTATTGTTATATATTTCTTTTATAGTTAATATCTCTTCACCCTAAACTCCTTAAACGTGGAATGTGTACAACTTAATCAAGAGCATTCAAGTGTGACTGCTTGGTAACCTAGTAGCGTACCTAGGATCTGTGCTTGGTAATCCTAGTAGTAGTCATGCACAAGGTCCAAGATGTGTATGGATGATTAAGTAATGGATTCTCATCACGCTTAGGCTAGATTAGACTCTCTCTCCCTATCTCGCCTTAGTATAGCTCTCTCTCTCCATTTTCCTCTTAGATTAGTTAAATTAATGTTCCATTTCCTTCAGGAGTAGCATTAGTTTAGGAACACATCATACACGTCACTCTAGACTAAACCATACATGACAAAGTAATTACTAGTCTAGGTGGGAAGACAGAAAACTACAATCAATGAGTAACTATCTTGATACCACAACTAGCCCGTCTATGGAGTTCGACCAGATCATGCGTGAAATGCTCGTATTCGTATGGTTGAGTGTAAGGGTACCTCGCCACTCATCATTAGCATCGTTGCCAGGGACGGTGCTAGTTACTTAAATTAGTTACATCATACAAGATTGATGTGACAAAGTATTCATGATACATCTTTTAGAAAAGAAAATAATTTCAATTAAGTCACACACAATGTCTCTCTCACAAGACTACAATAACGTAACAACTAGTAAGGCAATTCATTGGAGAACCAACGAATTATATGATGAACAAGATGAATTTTGGAGTACCCAATCTGATGTAGAGGTTTCCTATAAACATAAATGAAGACAACATCGTCCCAACTCGCAAATGCATAACATACCTAGTGACGATGAACTCCCACACTAGCCACTACAAGCCTAATGCAAATACAAGAGGTTGTTCGAATATCCTGCAAGCATCGCAAGGAAAGTCATCTACCCAAGCTTGATTTAAACAACTTTCCCAAGTTTTCAGGAGGCTATGATTTAGATCTGTAACATCATCTACAAGCCTTCTATGATGCCTATGCATGGAATAACATTGATAATGGATGGCAAAAACTTAAGCTCTTTCCTATGACAATTTTTGGCCAAGCAAAAGTATGGTATAGGTCTTTAAGACCAAAATCAATTCGACGTTAGTCAACAATGGTAGAACTCTTCAACGAAAGATATCAAACTTATGCAAAAGTGTCAGCCTTTAGGAAACAAATCCAAGAGTGGAAAAAAGCACAACATGAACCCTTGGACATGGCCTTAGAAAGATATTATGCATTGTTAAATAACTGCCCAAGCCATGAGTTCTCTGAGGAAAGGTTAATGTACCATATCATAGATGGGCTCCGTAATGAAACAAGGGACACCCTAGGGATGTATGCCCGAGGACAACTATACGAGCTACGAACCCATCAATTTCAAGAGCTTATCAAATGGGTAGCAAAAGAAGAAGGAGAAATGGCTAAATGGGAGAATGTTGAAAAATATCAATAGGCCCAAAACCTTAATTCAACAAGGGCCCCTAATTATGAAGAGGAGAAATCAACTCACCTTAAGGAGGTGGAACCATCTTTGCTAGTACTACAATCATTGGATGAAATTGAGGCAAAGATCAATAAGATGATGGAATGGATGCATAAAAAATGTGGAGAATATGCCAACATTATTGGAGGTAGAGTCATGATGAATCAAGAACTAGGACAAAACACCCTTAGATAATCAGAAAAAAGGGTAGAAAAAAATAAGAGCTCAACTGCTAATCATACGTATCAATGCAACATTTGCCTATACGATCACCCCAAGGGCCAATGCCCAATCTTATCACATTTTCATGAGCATTGGGGAAGATTGTTACACCCAAAGTTCGTACAGAGATACTGTGTTCAATCATAGTGGCAAAAATCCCAATTGTGGGAGAGGCCACCCTCAAACTAGTTACACCCTTCATATCATTTGAACCTAAGTGCTTATCAAGTCCAATATCCTATTTCTCGAACTGGGTCAACATCCTCTATCTCACCACATTATTATCATTCTCCCCAATACTATCAACCCATATCCTTTCCAACACAACCACCACCTTTGATACCTTACACTTCTCCTCAATTTCAAAATTCTCATCCTTCACCTCCTTCTACATCGCCACCAAGTGTTCTAGAGGATTTTGTGCCACTACACCAACCCACGAATGTTACTTGTGCTGCTATTGTCAATACCAGTGGGAATCCTCCACAACATCATAGGCATCCCTTCTTTAGACATGATCGTAAGAAGGGACAACATACTTCTGAGCCAACTGCACCTTCCAACCCATAACAAGTTCAACACTATGGTGCAACTTCCTCCTCAAACCCAACACCTCATGTTACTTTCTCTAGGCCATCAACAAATACTCCAACAACCATATGGCCTAATGAATATAGCCACAGAGGGAGATATATTGAACCTTGCATACCATCTTATAGTCACAAGCACCATAGTGGGTCAACTTCTTATAAATTAACCACATCTTATAACTTGCCCTACTATGTCAACTCTAATCAAGTGTGTGAACCCCAATGGGGTAAGTATGATCGGGTCTCAATATTTCCAACATGCAAGGACCCCCACTTTCCATTTATTAATCCTATCCATGCTCAACTATTTAGTTATGGGGGATACCCCCCATTCTAATAATAATCAGGATTAATAAATATTTTTCATTTTCTTTAATTTTGAAATTTTTGTTTTTCAGTTTTTCAATTTTCAACTTATTGTTTGATCTTTTTGACTTTTTGTCTTTTTATCTTTTTACCTTTTTATGAGTAATCTCATATAGGAATAAAACACTCATGTGAACCGTTGGTTGAGGTGTTGTTTTATGATATCAAGTCTCAGGTGACTAATTATTTGAACAGCGAGCCCACAACATCCATCCACCCATTCTATTAATAAGGGGTTCTACCCTGGGTACAATGATATTCTTAATCATTAAAACTTAAAGTAACCTTGTGTTATCATACCTAAAGTGAAGAAGGATGGACTAAGTGGGAATGGCCAGAGTGTGACATCAAGGGGACTTGTGAATTCTCTTTGGTGACATCTATGGAAGTTATCATGCAGCTTGGTTGTACTAAGATCCTTGTAGATCTAACAAAAAATGGGAGTAAAGAGTAATCAAAAGGTACTCAATCAAGGAAAAATAATGCTATTCTAGAGGGTCCCATTGGAAAGACATGCACCCATACCTGAAGGTATGTGGCTTCTCTGGATTGAGAATTCAAAAAAAAAAAATATCAAGCTCAAAGTGCCACAAAATAATTCCGAATTACTCCTCCCTTGAACAAAATGCCAAGTGATCATACACCTCATTGTCATGGTGCTCTTATTGTTGTCCATCATTGGGAAGAAATAATGTGATGTCACTGATCAAAGGAATGGACTTGGTCCTAATTTTTGAACAATAGGTTAATGACACATTAATCATGCCTTTAACTGAGGATTCATTGTACACTAGGTCAATTACCTCATATCCCAATCTCTACAATCCCTTCTATAATTCGCATCATCTCGCTATTAAGGTATTTGTGACTTGTGTCTTGTATAGCATTGAATTCATACCTCATTATGATGGCATCTACATGTGTGCATTTTGTGAAATGGGTGTGAATTACATTTAACCCTTCTAGTGCCTACGGACATTTTAAGGTGTGGTTATGTAAGGGCATTATAGGTTGAAACGTGCTTTGGGGAGGACCCACTTGTGTAACCCTTGTAATTTGCACTTGTAACACATCTTTTGCACATCATCATATACCCTCTAAGAATTACCAAAGTTCTTCTTTCCCTTATCATCCTTCAAGTTCAAACATTCCTATGAGTTAACACATGGCCTTTTCCCCCTACTCTTCATGATTCTCATTGATAGATTTTACACCATTATACTCTTTGTGCCTTCAAGACTAGTTTGTATTACCCTGGACCCCTTTACATTGACCTACACGTCCTCAGTTTATACCTTGGAGTCTCAAAAATATTTTTTTAAAAATAATTTTAATTAAAATTTAGTAAATTTTACAAGTGCCCCATTTTTTATAGGACATGATATCAGGTCCCCAATATCGAGTCTGACGTGACATCAGGTCCTCACTAGTGGGTACGTGATGTTGCATCCTTAAATTATATATATACATGGGCCCCCCATGCCTATCAACATCATTTTTAAATTTTCACGTGGGGGAAGTTTTTCAAATTTTCTTCTACGACTTGTAATTGTGCATTTCTCACTTCGATAACCATAACTCACTCACTGGTGCTCCAATTTTCATTCTATTTGAACCTACTTGAACCCAGAGTGTTTAGCTTAGTCGTGGAGGAGGGGTACATGCCAAATTGGGAATTAATTTTTTGAAATTCGTCATCATCAAAGGACACTGTCAAGGGTAATTAGGTATAAAAATAATAATAAACATGTGCCAAAAACAATTACATCTCCTTATCTATACTGAGAATTAAACTTTGAAACTACCTAAGCAAACTGGATCAAATATAAAAATATTTTGGGGACATTTCCATAAAAATTCCTAATCTTAAAATCACATAGAAAAAAAAAACAAACTCATTAAGGCAAGAAGTAAGGTATAACTTAACTTGGGTAAAAAACCTTACTAATGCTTGGTCTCGTGTGATTGCAGATGGTCCCAAAGCACAGACAACAAGAAGGTCCCTCTCAGGGTGTGTTTAAGCAACCCAGGAGAGGTAAAGGATAGGTGCTTGTTGAACAACACACAAAGAAGGAGGAGAAATTGTTTAGTATCCATCAAGAATACCCTGCTACTGTACAATCAAGATAGGCAGAAGGAGGAGCTACTGTAGCGCCTGAACTAGGACAACAAGCACAAACAACAGGAAGATCCCTCTCAAGGTGTGTTTAAGCAACCCAGGAGAGGTAAAGGATAAGTGCTTGTTGAACAACACACAAAGAAGGAGGAGAAATTGTTTAGTATCCATCAAGAATACCCTGCTACTGTACAATCAAGATAGGCAGAAGGAGGAGCTACTGTAGCGCCTGAACTAGGACAACACCTCACGTTTCCTTCAGAATGTGTCCAAGCCATCCGTGAAAGGTCCACATCAACTGCAGTGATCGTGGAACTGAACTTCAGACCTTTCATAGAATATGCTTCCAAGGCTATTAGGGACCATCTCAAAGGGTTCCTATTATGGCATATCCTCTCCGAAAGTTCCTAGCACTTAGGAGAAACATACCAATTTTGGCACAATAAATAAGAAGGCACCACAGTTGACATTTGTGGTGTATCTGTTGATTTTTCCATCAATGCCATTTTGGAAGTGTTAAACCTTTCGAACATAGGGCCAAAGGTTTCTCTTCTATCCACTCACTGTGAAGCTAATGCATGAAAGATTTGGTTAGACAGAGTGTATGGTAAAGAAGATAAAACCTATGGAGAGTTGACATTGGAAGAAAAGACATACTTTAAAATTAGAACTTATCACATCTTCCCTACAAAAAGGGCTAAATAGAATTTCAACATATGCAGCAAGAGGAAGTGCAATATTAATGGGAAAGGTTAATGCTAACTTGCCTCATCTATATTTCATGGAGATCTTAAGGAGGTTTAAAGAATGCAAGATAGGGAAGTTCGTATTGCCCTTCCCTTGTCTCATCAGGAAGCTGTGAAAGTGTGCTGGTCTTCAAGGATACACTAATGATGTCCTTTGAAAAGCCCAAAATGCTTCATATGATGAACTACTAAAGCCACCAGCTACAAGGAAGATTGCTGGTGAGATGCTAGGGCCAAAATAAGAGCAAGAATAGACAGTGGGGCCAATTGCAACTCAACTTGCAAGGCCCAACCAAACTCCAAGCACAGGACCCAGTCAACAGTAAGAAGCAGGGCCTAGCATGAGCCAGCGAGATCAACCACTACCACCATTGCAGGACTACCAATCGTCAATAAGCCATCTCAGGGCCATCGCTGAGACGGTTAGTTAGGAAAGTCGTGATGATGCAAATCTCTTCCACATCATCGATGATACCGTATGACCCACTGTCTCTGTAGATCGTGCATAGGGTGAGGTGTCCATTTAGATAGGAGGAGGGAAGAGTTATTGGTCACAACAGATTTTAGGAAACGTTGCATCCTTTTAGGTGCAACTAGAGACTGGTGAAGGGGCCACAGTGGTGGTCATGCAGCACCAGGATGCAACGGGAGCTGTAGAGGTGGTCACAAACCACATCAAAGAATCTTTTAACATTCCTATTATGCCATTGGTATATTTCACAGGAGCACAGGATGCTCAAACTCTTGCCAGTCCCTCAATGACTCCTGCGGAACATGAGGACGTGCTTGATCGATTGCTGCAAATAGGACATGTGATAACATCCTTGTTTAACATTCCACAAGATGTTACGACAACACAATTAGAACTCATCTCCACAAAAGGAAAGCTGGTCATGAAAGAGATGAGGGCCGAGCACATAGAAGAAAAAGCTGTAAGATTGCAAGAAAGGCTCATAACCCTGCAAGTCACACAGTGGGATCCCTCTCAATTTATTCCTGTAGACTAGCTAGACACCTTCAGGACTGAGCAACTCAACAAATTGTTGGTAAAAAATAAAAAGGTGGTAGAGGAAAAAGAGAAGGCAGACTAGAATGCTTCCATGGCACAAGTGCAAACTTACACGCATGCTATGGCACTCAAGGCCTTACAAGAAGAAAATAAATAGCTCATTGCTGACAATCTTCGGTTGACCTCTATGGAAAAACAAAAGAATGTTCTCAAAGAGAATTTTCAACAACTATGAGAATAGCTAATTAGGGTCAACTAGGACATGAACCACTTGTCTAGGGAAAATTGAACCCTCTCAATGGAGAAGGTATGCACCATTTGTTAGAAGATAGCCATCGAAATAAGTGCATGGTAGAACAAGGCCAAGCAGCACAAAAATTTAAAAGAGCACTTCCGAGACTAGGTGGGAATGTACAACCAAATCGTCGAGAAGGAGATCCATATGGCTAAGGCCCACATCAATGCTTTCAGTGCTCAACACATTGATTGGTAAGCCATATTGAACACATATGCAGTTTTCCACCAAGTAGAACTTAAAAGTTGGGACTTGTAGATTCAAGATCTCATAGAGTACATGGAGTTGGAAAATCTACGATATGCCAACCTAGCCATGTTGACAATAGGGTGCCCAAGGATAGAGCTTGAGAAGCAAGTAGCTACCACCTATGCCAAGTATGAAGTAGAATTTGTAGAACATAGGAAAACATTGTAGAAGCTAGAAGTTGCAAATTCTGAATTGGAGGTGGTTAAAGAAAGCTATTAAGGCCAAAAAGATGTCACAATGGACTTGGCTCGATGACTTACAAATTTTCAAGAATACAGGGACAAAGCCAGAGCCTACGAGGAGGAACGATGGTTGTTTGTGGCCTGGTACATCAAGGCAAACATAATGTCTCTAAAACTACCATGCCCATGGGAGGTGAGGAATCCATCAAACATTGGAGCATTAACATGGATGACACATGATCCTCAAATTGAATAGGAGAAAATCTAGGCACTACTTCAACGTCATCAAATTCCAACACTTGGAGTGCAGGACAAGGGGAAGCAACCCATGGAGGAGCCACCGCCACTAAGAACCACATAAGTTCCACCCAATTTTGTAATTTTGGGAATTTTTCATTTTTTGTGTTGTGTCCAATTTTTTTCTATTGAGTTCTCTGCTATGGCATGAAGAGATCCCCTGTTAGTCAATAATCCCATATGTATCCACTGTGTAATCGATGGGGCTTGTTCTCATTTTGACTCCAGGACGAGTTTTCATTCAGTCATGGGGATATGATGAATCGTGATTCATTTGGTTGCAATATTAGACCCACGATATCAAATACACAATATCGGGTACATGATATTGCATCCAACAACGATATCGAATATGCGATATCATGGTTCCTACGTGGGCTTATAAATACACATGTAGGCACATGGGAAGGGAGTATTTTTGGTCAGTTTTAGTAAGTCAGTTTAGTGTAGGATCTTTTTGTTAGTTTTTCCTCTCAACCCTTTCTCTCAGTGCATGCCCACAGTGTGATGATTGTAATTGTACAACATCCTTTATTCGAGTGTGATGTACTTGGACATGCACATGATCGACAATAAAAATCAAGATTACTTCATCATTACAACATTCACTTAGTTTAATTATTTATTTATTATTGTTATTTATTACTTTCATAGTTAATATCTCTTCACCCTAAACTCTTTAAACATGGAATGAGTATGACTTAATCATGAGCATTCAAGTGTGACTGCTTGGTAACCTAGTAGTGTACCTAGGATCTGTTCTTGGTAATCCCAGTAGTAGTCATGCACGAGTTCCAAGATGTGTACGGATGATTAAGTAACAGATTCTCATCACACTTAAGCTAGCTTAGACTCTCTCTCCCTATCTCGCCTTAGTATAGCTCTCTCTCTCTCCCTTTTCCTCTTAGATTAGTTAAAGTAATTTTCCATCACCTTCAGGAGTAGCATTAGTTTAGCAACATATCATACACCTCACTCTGGACTAAACTATATGTGACAAAGAAATTACTATTCTAGGTGGGAAGACAATGAACTGCGATCAACCAATAACTATCTAGATACCACAACTAGCCCATTTGTGGAGTTCGACCGGATCATGCGTGAAATGCTCGTATTCATATGGTTGAGTGTAGGGGTACCTTGCCACTCATCAATCATTAATATCAAATATAGATACACAAAAAAATAATGCTAGAGAAATAACACACCAAAATTAATAGATTTGTATGCTTAAAAAATGCACACAATATCACACCAAAAAAAAAAGAAAATTAGAGAATGATATATCATTAGTTTTTAAAAATAAGTACACAAGAATATCTACAAACAAAAAAAATCATAATCTACCACTGAAGCCATTACATGGAGGCGTCTTCCCCCACAAATAAGTTCAACATTGACATCTAGTAATCTTATTTTTGATCAACATCAGCAAATGGCTAAGGAGGTAATTTTAATTCTTTGTAGCATCTTAGATGTTGTCCTTGTTGGCTGAATTTTTAATATGAAGTTTTCTTTCTTCCACTTATGGATATTTTATCTTTGCCTTTATCTAAAGGAGTAAGAACTTAATTTTTTTGATCTTTAGAAGTAAAATCTTCTTGGTTCTATATCTTTGAAGATGAAGGTAAAGAAGAGAATGATCATGAATTCTCATTGATATTTATGTTCTTTTTTCTCTTACAAAAATACTTTCATTTACAAGACAATGAATTTTTTTTGCATAGGAGAAACATGATTATCATGGTACTGCCCACTAGTGTATGATGATGGAAAATGATGGTAATATATTGTAATAAAGAACTAGACTTGTTCTTGATGTGGTTATTTTAGAATTTTTTCTTGTAATGACATAAAGAGGATCATGATGGATATTTTTGAACCTATGGCCACTAAGATAGTTGTGGTGGATATGGCCAAAATTAATGGGTAATTACTTAAGATACTTGATTCCTACTAAGTTTCATGTTAGGAAGAAGGATGACATGATGAAGTTTGTTGCATAGTAGATGCAATACTCCAAGGTATCATATTCTAAGAATTAGTCTTCATTCATTATTAAATTTGTTATGCCTAAGATATGAACCACAAGGATAAGAAATTTAATCATGGTAAAGCCTCTTACCTTTTTTCTTTTTTTTTTAACTTTTATGAGTCCTATCTTATGATGTAATGACTTTTAAAGTTTCTTTAACAACCTTTTTATAAATCATTAAGACTTGATTTCATCTTCTAATTTAATATATCCCAAAACTTATCAATAACATTGGCAAGGTCTACTAAAGTCTTCTTAGTTTTTATGATTTCTTGCATAGGGGCTTTAATAGCATCTAAAGGTTTGATCTCACATTCAACATTCTTCATGTTCTTCTAACATTGGAAAGATGTATTAACTTCCTCTATGTTAGCATGTTTATGTCATTCATCTACTAATTTAGTCACAACATTCAACATAGCTTAACTTTGAGCCACTAATCTATTAAATACCAGTGGCTCAAATTGAAGCTATGAACCCATGACATACATATCCACTTGTTCATGAGTTTCTAGCTATAGTCCTTCTACTAGGTGCATTAATTAATCACATTTGATGAAGCTATGATGTTGACATTGATTGGGCATGTTATTATATCATTATATGACCATGTCCAATGATTTAATGATATCCTACATTCATCCTACTATATTCTTTCTAAGGTTTGCAACTTAGGAATGAGATTAAAATCTAACATTAAAAGCGTTCAACATGTCTACTAAAGAAGATATGAAATTAGATGGAAGATCTTGATACCATATTTTAGCATGATCAGTGAGTGTGTAGATAAAAATACGGAGTTTCTACTACTTATTATGTGATCCTTGAAATTGATAAATAATGAAAAATATTTGAACATAAAGCTAAAAATCATCATTTAACTACCTCTGAATGTTGGAATCTTGGACATATCAATCTTTTTTATTTTGATCTTCTCAATGCTTTCAGTTGCGATGCAAGCTAATTTATGAATTTGTCCTTGGTAGGTCCATAGAAATAATGGCTCATCTAAGCCATCAACACATCCATTCAAATGAAGGTAAGATAAGTGCAAAATGATGTGAGAATCGAGAACTTAGGAGGGGGGTATGAATAAGTTTCCCAATTTGCAAGCACCACTTGTTATACAAAACACAAGAATTACATGGTTCCCCAACTTGGGTAGTCCACATTTAGAGGGTAGATTCCTTGCACACCTTCAAAATTTTCTACTATCAAAATATGGTTTAAAGGATGCCGCAACCTTTACAAGGTTTGAGCTTTGCTAAGGAGAGTTTTGTCATAATGAAAACTCTCAATCCTACAAAGTCCCAACAAGCTCAAGTGTGGTTTAAGGATCCCACAACCTATAAAAAATAGAGCTCCAATTTGGAGTATTTTGATGTAATAAAATAACTCAATCTCATAGGATCCTAACAAGCTCTAAAAGGATGCCTTCTTCCAAAAATCCCATCAACCTCTCAGGGCAATAAGAAAAGAAAAATAATTACAAGGAGATAATGTAACTCAATTTACAAATTCCTTGGTCAATGAAGTATAGTGCCATAAAAAACCAAATAAATGATGTAATAATTCAAGTACACAAGTATAATAGCATAAGATAGATAATGATTTCTTTGATGTTGACAATGCTACATATTTCCCAAGATTTTATAGTCTACTTACAGCATTAGAGTTTCCAAAAACACCTCAAAATTTGTGTAATAACTATCTAAAGGCTAGCATAGATGTCTCCTTTGAAATTGGGATGTTTCTCTAAAATCACCTTTAACTCTAGGAAGACATCTCCTTTCAAGATGGGACATCTCTAAAAAGATGTCTTCTTTTCAAAGGAGATGTCTCTTGTTTCTAGGAGATCTCTTCCTATGAATGCACTCCTCTCTGCCAAGACATCTGCTTCTTCTTGGAGATGTCTTCTCAACTTTTGAGCTTTGGTTATTAAGGAATTATCTTGTTGATTTGACCTATTCCTGATCCTTGGATCATCTTCATGAAGCTTGTAGTCTTTGTACTTGTCCATGCTCTCATTTTACCCATGAAGTGTCATGCTTCCTTGAGCCCTTATTCATGACCTATAAATCTAACATTCATAACAAACAACCTTTGTTCTTTATTTTCCTTAATTTTTTGACATACCAAAAGGTTAATAATATTCCATTTTTGATGATGTTCAAAACATAAGAAAATGGGTTAGTAGTCTCCATCATTAAGTCATATATTCTCAATATCACTCATGTCATTAGTTTAAATGTACCCATCAAGTTCCAAGGTATACTAAATCATAGTTATGCATGACATTTTACATCCTCACCTCACAATCACATACTCATATTACATCATAATCATTAATAGTACCAATCTACCAAATTCTCCCCCTTTTGTATAGCATAAAAAAGGAGTACTAAATTTGCCCCCTAAACACATGCAAGGAAAAAAAATTCCTTTTTTTTTGTTTAGAGCTAAAAATAAGAATAAAAATACAAATGTAAGGAAACTTACTTGATAGGATAGGGTCCTATTCCCATGTTGTTACTAATGAGTTACCAAATAAGAGACCTGATATTGGACCCTTGATATCAGATACACAATATCAGATTGGCCAAGCGACATCGGATCCCCAACATCATACATGTGATGTCAGAGCTTGTCTCGTTGTCTATAAATAAGAGATAGGGGCACTTGGTTTGGAATAGTATTTTTCAGTCCTTTAGCCAAAATCTTGCAATTTTTTTATCTTCTAGAGTTAGAATTATTTTTGAGTGCCCACAGTAGAAGTCATAGATTGAACAAATCTTTATTCGAGCATTGTGTACCGAAGCACACCTTGTGTTTGGAAATAAAGATGAACTTTGTGATAAACCTTGCAACATTCAGAATAGCTTAACTATTGCATTTAATGTTATTTACTATTATTTGATGCTCTCATTAGTTAATCAATGATATTTTGATAGAATTATTAATTATCAACGAATTAGCACACTCAGCACGACCACTTCGAGCATACGTGGAACACTTGGTAACCCAGTAACAACTAGTGTTTGGTAATCCTAGTAGTGTTACACTAGTTTAGGATGTGTTCGAAGAGTGGGAATAGATGCTAGTATTAGAATTCGATTAACATTGGAGTTACAGAAATCCATTAGTTAACTAAATCTTTTCATTTCACACACTTAGGAAACCAAGATAGAAAATATAAAAAACATAAAAATATCATATACTTTGAGTTTACTTAACCATACAATTGTGCCTTACAAGTAAGCTTGGGAAGACAAAGACTACATAACTCATTCTTGTTCTGCATAGGTGCATAAGCACTTAATCCTTGGAGTTCGATTGAATCACACATGAATGCTCGTATTTGTATGGTTAGGCATAGGGGTACCTTGCCTCTCATCATTGGCACTATTTTCAGGGATTTTGTTGCTTGTGCACTAATTAGAACTTAGGAAATCCTTCCATCATTGGAATGAACCCTTAAGGTGAACTATCCTACAATCATCGGAAAAGAGTACCACACACTAAGTAATCAATCATGTCTCCTTCTTCTTATAAGAGTGCTTCATCAACTAGGTCTGATACCATGAAAAATCAAAGGCAGGGTGCACAAGATGATCCGTTAGTGCCCCAACAATTTTGCATGGTATATGCTCATCCTGATGAGTATGTACTAGAATATACCTTTATCCTCCACTAGGATGAATGGCTACGATGACATGCTTTAGAAGGTAACATAGTGTTACCTCCTAATCGCTCAATCCCAAGCATGCTTCTTTGTGCTCTCACACGAATTGGTATGTAGCACTTACAGTTAGAGTACATTGTGCATGAACAAGATTTGAGAGATTATTGACCCATGGAGGCACAATGCCAAAGGGATCTACAATAGGAGAGACATTACGAATCCATGAAGGGAAAGTGGTCTTAGGATGTCCCGTATGTCCTAAGTAAAAATGATGGTGGTGAACTTGTCTTGTGAGGTTTTCCACAAAATGATGTTTCTCTCTTTGACTTTGGTCAAGGAGTTGGGTATCAACATCTTCACTCAACTATTCATAACCCAAGTTCTAGTACCAAAAGACACAAAGGGTCTAGAAAAGGAACATGAATGTATGAAAATGACAAACATTATGATCGTAACTGCGACTAAGGCCACGACCACTAAAGAGAAGGTGGTAAGTGCTAACATGGTGCCAGTCCTCCTTCCTCCTCATCTTAATCATCTTCTTCCTCCTCTCCTTTGGGATCTAAATGTAGTTGTAGAAGGCAAGACTATGAGGACAATGGTAGGTGAAATAGAAATCACCAATAAAATAGTAGAGAAAAGGGGTGAGGGCATTCCAGAGAGACACATCATGAAAGAGGGGAGAGTAGGGAATAGCATAGGCATCATAGATACCATAAGTAGCATGATCACGATGAACCCCTACTTGCCACCCAAAGTATGTTAAATATAGCAGAGGCTGTTAGGATTTTAACAAGGCACTGGAAAGACATTAGGCTCAAAAGACTAGACATGAATAATATCCCATGATTTGAAGGGGGATACAAGGCTGATCCTCAAAACCATTTACAGGCATTCCATGACACATGTGCTTTGAAAAATATAGAAAATGAGTGGAAAAAGCTAAAGTATTTTTCACAAACATTAATCAAGGAAGCAAAAAGTTGGTACCGGTCCTTAGAACTGGAATCCATTCATCAATAGAGTACCATGTTGAAGCTATTCAACAATAAGTATCAAATGTACTCCCAAGTGTCCAACTTGTGTAAGAAAATCCAAGGATGCAAACAAGGAGGAGACGAACCCCTGGATGCTACCATTGGTCAATATTATTCATTATTATATCATTGCCCTGGCCATGGTTACTCAAAAAAGGAACAACTATGCCATCTCGTAGATGGGCTTAGGTACAAAACACAAAGAACCCTTGGGACTTATGCCTAAGGAAGACTATCCAAGCTTAGAGCCCATCAAAGACAAAGATTATTAGAGTGAGTTGCCAAGGAGGAAGATGAGTTGAGGAAAAGAGAAAGTACGGAGGAGTACAATAGAGATCCTTCCCTCTGAAAGAAGGAAGTTAGATTTTGGGAAGATGAAGAAGATTCACCACTTGAAGAGATGGTGAATAGAAAGACTTTACCAATTCAAAAATTTACATTAGAAGTATCGGCAAAGGTGGATCAAATGTGGAACTCCCTAGAAGACAAATTTCAAACTATCCTAAAAATAGTAGAGGAGTCTAGAGAACAAAGTAGTGACTAAGACAGAAGAAAAAAGAAAGAAGCTAAGTATGCATGTAACAAGGGTAAGGGCAAGGTTGTTGTCATTGAAGAGATTGTGGATTCGGATACACACAATGATGGTGGATGTGAGATTTGCTAATATGAGCATCCTAAGGGATGTTGCCCAATAATGTCACATCTGCAAGAGTCTGGGGTGTGTGCACTAAACCCATGATTAAATAGATGACAAACACCTAGAAGGTTACCTTATCCTCAAGGTAATCCAAGGTAGCTCCACCAACCCTTGACATATTATCTAAGTGGAGCTCCAGCATAACCAAATGAATAGTATCAATAGTGGAAACACCCACAGTCATGGGGAATGCCACTACCACATCAATAGTACCATTACCATCAACTTGACCCATATAGGTATTAAGTTCAGCAGCCAATCTCTCCACATGACTCTACTAGTTACAACACTCTTCAAATTCACTACTAGACCCCCAAGTACTATAGAACTTCTTCTTCTTCTAGGGGTGATGCTCTACATATGTACTACCCTTCTCATCTATCTACATCTCTTCCACCCTCAACTCCATTATCACCTACTCCAACTATGTAAGGCAAGCTTCCTGCCCAGCCACAACAACGTAACGTTACAAGGGCTGTCAATCTTCAACCTACTGTTGGTTCGAACAACTAATCAAAGAAGAGATCTTTCTTTAGAACCAATAGTCCAACCAAGTTCTTAAAACCACAAGTGGATAATTATCCAAATGCCTCATCATCATTTGAATCTTCAAAGCTTCCTTCGAACCAAAAATCGCACTCAATGCATACTGTCATGTTAACTCACGTCATCACCAATTGGATTAAAGTTGACAATCATCCTAGGAAATTCTCTGATGCTAGAAATCCTCTTATTTATTTGCAAATCATTGGAAATGAACCTTGTAAAGCTCTTTTGGAATCAGGTTCTGGTGTTAATTTATCTCCTAGAAAATGTATAAAGCCTAGAAACTGCCTCTACTAAAGAAGAGTAACATTTGTTTAGAGTTGGTCGACCAGTCCATCACTATTCCATTGGGACTAGTGGAGGACATTATCACCACTATTTGTGGGTGGTTGTATCTAGTTGATTTTCTAGTGATCCAAGTTAACAATTACAAGGGGGACTTTTCAATCATAATGGGAAGAGCATGGCTAAGTACAATTGATGTGTGCCTAGGAATACGTGATCTTTCCCTAGAGATATCAAAAGAAGAAGAAAGTTTCATGCATCGCATATAGTGACACAGGGTGCAATTGTGTGCAAAAGTCTTGGTTTGTACAATGCTCAACATTTCCTGCATGCAACTAGTGTGCACAGGTATTTGACATACAAAGATGCTTGTATGTAGCATCCATAAGATAGGAAGGCAGCCAGCGGCTGATAGCTAACCTAGAGAGCAATTTAACTTTATGCATGGAACCAATTGAGAGCTTGACTTGTGCCTATATCAATAGCATAGATGCATTAGATCAAGTGTTGAAACGATGTGTTGAAACCAACCTAAGGCTCAATTGGTAGAAAAGCTACTTAATGGTCCAAGAGGGCATTATAATAGGGCATAAAATTTTACAAACAGGGATAGAGGTAGATCTTGAAAAAATTAAAGTCATCCAAGGAATCACTCATCAACATGAAACTATAAAAGATGTCTGATCATTCCTTGGACATACTATCTATTATAGATGTTTCATCAAGAACTTTTCGAAGATTACAAAATCATTAGTAGAATTAACGAAAAAGGATGTACCTTTTGAATGGATCAATGAATGTGAGTTAGCTTTCCAAACCTTGAAGTAGAAGGTTGTAGAAACACCCATTTTACAATCTCCTGGTTGGTCCAGACCATTCCATATAATTATTGACACATCCAATTTTGCTTTAGGAGCCATACTTACACAGTTAGATGACCAAAAATGTCCCTATTACACTCACTATGCAAGTCAAAGCATTGCTAGTGCACAACTCAACTATACCACAAGAGAAAAAGAGTTAATGGCCATGGTGTTTGCACTAGAAAAATTTAGGCACTATGTATTAGGCTATAAGGTATTTGTACATACAAATCATAGTGTGATTTGGTTCCTTATGAATAAACCAATGATGAGCCCTCGCATCCTATGATGGCTTGTGATCTTTCAAGAGTTCGATCTCACGATGGTAGATTGTAAAGGCACTAAGAATGTTGTTGCTAATCATTTATCTTGGTTGCGATGGGACGAAAAAGAGGACGAATACCCAATTTCTGATCACTTCCTTGATGAACTTCTCTTTGTAGGTGTAATAAACAATCAATCACCCATAGATACAAATTGGTATAGTATCATTCTTACTTATCTTCTCACATAAGAAACACCACAAGGGCTGGATGTTAGAAAGAAACAACAGTTTCTCCACCGAGTCAAACATTTCATGGAAATCAATGGATGCCTTTATAAGGTATGTTCCAATGGCTTGGTTTGATGGTGTGTTCTTGATGCAGATCAATTGCAAGTTCTCCAAGATGCTTATGAGGGCCATTGTGGTTATGCTGGGAGATGAATATCCATTAAAATCTTGCTTGTAGGATATNTCCATTAAAATATTGCTTGTAGGATATTATTGGCATACATTATTTCAAGACATCCATCATTTTGTCCAGTCTTGTGATCACTACCAATGCAATGGGGAAATGACTGCTAGAATGGAGGGTCCACAACAATGGATTCAACCCTTACAACCCTTTGACATATGGGGTATTAATTTTATGGGGCCTATTACACCAATGTCTAATAGAAGAGCATACATTGTTATTGTTGTTAATTATTTTATAAAATGGGCAGAAGTAGCCACTGTTACCGACTGTACATCATCTACCGTTGCATGATTTGTTCAACAAAAAATCATAAATAGGTTTGGCATGCCTCATGCACTTATTTTTGATAATGGTACACATTTTACAGGTGTGAATTTTTGAAAGTTGATGCAACATTTAGGAGTTGAGCATAAACTGACTACACCATATCATCCTCAAGTGAATGGTCAAGCCGAAGTCACCAATAGGGAAATCAAAAAATTTTTTGACATAAACCATTAGCAAATATAGGCGAGATTGGAGCACCAAACTGAATGATGCTCTTTGGGCCTACCGCTCCACATGGAAACTCCCTATAGGCTATTCTCCCTATGAGTTAGTGTATGGTAAACTTCCAACACTTCCTATCCAAGTTGAGCTTTGTACACTATCTATAGAATGTGACCTTAACCTTGACCTCAGTCTATCACAGACAGAACTATTAATGAATCCTAATGTGCTAGATGAAAATTGATTAGCTATCCTATCATCCAACGAACTACACAAGGCCTTCAACAAACAACGTCATGACCTAAGAATTAGAAAAGTCAAATACGAACCAAGAGATAGGGTTCTTTATTGAATCCTACACATGTGCCACAATAAACTAAATTTCAAATGCTATGGGAAGGATCTTATATCATTCATGAAACTTTTCCTTTAGGGGCCATGATGATCTATAAACCTAGAAACCCGGATAAGAATTATTGGTCAACATCCAACAAACCAAACCTTTCCATGTGCCCAAAATGATTAGTACTAACACTACCTCTATTGATGGACATCCCTACTCATTATTTTAGATTTCCTCCTTCCAACTCAGTCATGGGGGAGATGACCACCAATGCTAATTATTCTAAGCCCTCAGTTTCTTTTTTCTTTCTTATTTTACACATTTTTCATTTTTACTTTTTTTTTTATTTTAAACCATTGTTAACATTTTTACTATTTCTTTCTCTGTTACATTTTGTTTGATTTATTCTCACTCATCACATAATAAGTGCTCATGATGATGGATTGTACTATAATGGTGTTGATTACTAATGTTTTCTTTTTACCTTTAACTTTTAATGTTGATGCTAATATATGGTTTCTTTTGATAAAACAAGCAATGAGTCCATGTCATCCATTCATCCATTCAACTCAATGGTCTCCCTTTGTTTTGGAAATGTACTATCCCTTTTTCTACTCAAACCTATTAATGAATTTGTGGCTTGATATTCTTCAAACCAAGGAAAGATTCAAATGGATTGAAAAGGGTGTAACTTCAAGGGAATTCGATGTATTTATGTTGGCTATTATCTTAGGTACTTGGATGTTTTTCATAGGTTTTTTTCCATTTCACTGCTGAACACCACCAGGAAGTTAACCAAGTCAAATAAGTCATTGCATGGTGTGGTTCCCATCCAAAAACCCAAAAAATAAAAAAATTCAAAAAAAAAGACTAAAAAAAATTGGTGGGAATTCAAAGACACTCCTTAGACATAATAAAGGAACATGGGCTACAAGCAATAGTTATGGCATTGGAAATACATGTTACTCATGCCTAAAGGTTCCCTCTAACTATGCCCTTTCTCCCTTCCTGCTTCTCTATTCTTCTCTTTTTGGGATGGTAGTTGCTTTGTGGAAGCATTCTTGTTGCTTCAGAAGGATGGGTTGGTCAAGTGTGTTGATGCAAGGTCATTGGATGTGGTTATTTTTAATTTGGATTTGTACTAAATTTTATTAGCTCACATTAACCACATAATACACAAGGGACTTTACACAACCTTGATTTCGGGATCCCATTCTATTCTCTCTTCTCTTTTCGTATTGCTTCCTATATTCTTCCTCATTGTCAATTTTATGATTAGTCTATATCTTGGTTGATGCATTGTTATTCTTTGGTAAATTCTTGTGGGTGAATTCTTAATTATTATTTCCATATGTCATCCCTAGAGCCTACAGACTCTTTGGTTTGTGGGTTTGTCAGGGCATAAAGGGCATGAGCCTACTTTGGGAAGGATCCACTGGCATTCCTTTTTGGTGAAATTATTAAGTTCTTTCCCTTAAACATATCTCAAAATCAACTATTTATCATTTCCCCCCATCCATGACATCCATTTTTTTCTCTTCCCTTCTATGCATTTTTATTGGCTTCACCATTGTTATTTCTCTTATCTTCCTTTTTCTTTCATTTCCCATCCTATTGCTACCAAAGGTTCACTCTTAGTTGTGTGCATCTGTCACAACTTTTTCCATTCCATTACTTATCTCACTCCTACACCTTGGGTAGCTATCAGTTAAAAACCTCTAACCTAGTATCTACCATACCCACAACCTAGCCAATGTGCTTCATATCAAGGTAAGGTATCAACTACATTATATCTTATCTATCCTTGCTAATTTATGATTGTGTTGTCTATGCATATAGTGATCACATGAACAATAGACTGGGATAGGAGGGAGCACTCAGGATGGACTAGAGCAAGAGCATTTACGCAAGGAACAAGCTTAGTCATGTAGCCATGGACGAACAATGGTGTGCACATTTTTGACATCGGCATCAATGTGCCTCATTTTCTTTTCTCTCTCTCTCTTCAAGTTGTCAAATGAGGGTCTAGATGTCATCTATGTACATTGTTCACCACAATGGTTATAAACACCAATGCTGTAATATGTTTTTTGATCCATTCATTGGGCACTTTGAGTCTATCATTCCATGTCACCATCAGTTGTCATTCAGTCAGTAATCCCATACCTTCCTAATATTTTGTAAGGAACTCAAGGATGAGTTTTCATTTCATCATGGGGGTATGATGAGTTACCAAATAAATGACCTGATATCGGATCCCTGATATCAGATACGTGATATCGGATTGGCCAAGCGATATCGGATCCTCGACATCAGACACGTGATGTCAGAGCCTGTCTTGTTGTCTATAAATAAGAGATAAGGGTGCTTGGTTTGGCATAGTATTTTTCAATCCTTTAGCCAAACTCTTGCAGTTTTTTTCTTTTCCAAAGTTAGAATTATTTTTGAGTGCCCGCAGTAGGAGTCATAGAGTGAATGGATCTTTATTTGAGCATTATGTACCTGAGCACACCTTGTGTTCAGAAATAAAGATGAACTTTGTGATCAACCTTGCAACATTCAGAATAGCTTAAGTATTGCATTTAATGTTATTTACTATTATTTGATACTCTCATTAGTTAATCAATGTTATTTCAATAGAATTATTAATTATCAATGAATTAGCACACTCAGCACGACCACTTCCAGCATACGTGAAACACTTGGTAACCCAGTAATGACTAATGTTTGGTAATCCCTGTAGTGTTCCACTGGTTTAGGATGTGTCTAGAGAGTGGGAATAGATGCTAGTGTTAGGATTCAATTAACATTAGATTTACAAAAATCCATTAGTTCACTAAATAGTTTCATTTCATACACTTAGGAGACCAAGATAGAAAATATAAAACACATAAAAAAATAATATACCTCGAGTTTACTTAACCATACAATTGTGCCTTACAAGTAAGCTTGGGAAGACAACGACTGCATAACTCATCCTTATTTTGCATAAGTGCATAAGTACTTAATCCTCGAAGTTCAACCAGATCGAGCATGAATGATCGTATTCATATGATTGGGTGTAGGAGTACCTTTCCGCTCATCAGTTACATAGAGTAGTCAATCTTCTCTAATCAAGGGGTTTTGTGAAAGTGTCTACTAGTTGATTTGTGATTCCAATAAATTCTAGTTTTTATGTACCCATGTTGAGTATGCTATCATATAAAGTGATGTCAAATCTCAGTGTGTTTGTTGCATGAATTTTGAATTGGATTTTTTCATGTTGATGATGCTATTGTTATCATAGTAGATAGGTGTAGATTGAGATTGTATCCCTAAGTCTTTGAGCATTTCTTTCATCCATAAAAGTTAAGCACATTAACTCCCACCTAAGATGTGTTCAACTTCTATTGTAGAAAGTGTTGTAGAAGTTTTCTTTTTGTTTGTCCAAGAGATAAGGCTTCCTCCTAGAAAAAAGTAATTTCCACTTGTGCTTCGATGATAATCTAAACAACCTACCTATATTTGCATCAAAATATCCAACAAGTTTAAGTGGAGAAACCTTTGGATACCAAAGGTCCTAGTTAATAGTACCTTTTAAGTAATGAAAAATTCATTTAATTACCTTTAAATGACATTCTTTTAGGGTGTCTTGATATCTAGCACATATTTCTACACTTAATGCTATGTATGGTTTGCCAAAAATTAAATAAAGTAGACTACCTATTATGCCTCTATAAAGCTTGTGATCAACAAGCTTTCCTTGATCATCTTTGGTAAGTCTAAAATTTGCAACCATAGGAGTTTTTTTTACCTTAACATTGGCTAGGTTGAATTTGAGTAGAAGATATTTGAAATATTTGATTTGATAAATGAATGTTCCATCTATAGTTTGATTGACTTGAAATCCAAGGAAGTTTTTGACCTATTCCATCATGCTCATTTCAAATTCAAATTGCATAAGATCTAAGAATTTCTTGCAAAGAGTTTCATTAGTAGCGCTAAAAATAATATCATCAACATAAATTTGAACTATAAGTAGATCACTANTAATATCATCAAAATAAATTTGAACTATAAGTAGATCACTATTTTCCTTTTTAAGAAATAAGGTAACATTAGCCTTACCTCTTTCAAAACCATTTTATATAAGATGTTGGAAAAGTCTTTCATACCAAACTCTAGGAGCTCATTTAAGTTCATTGAGAGCCTTCTTAAGTTTGTAAACATAGTTGGGTTTGATAGGATCTATAAATTCTTTAGGTTATTTTACATAAACTTCTTCTTGTATAGTGCCATTTAGGAAGGCACTTTTAACATCCATTTGATATAGTTTAATATTTTTAATACTAGTGTATGCCAAAAGTAGTCTAATAGATTCTAGTCTAACAACAGGAGAAAAAGTTTCAAAAAAAAATCAATTTCTTCTTATTAATTGTATCCTTTGGCAATTAATCAAGCTTAATTTTTAATGATATTTCCTCTTTCATCAATTTTGTTCCTAAATATCCATTTTGTACAAATGATTGATTTATGGTTTGGTTTAGGTACTAAATCCCATACATTATTTGTGGTAAATTGATTTAGTTCATCTTTCATAGCAAAAATCCATCCTTCTTCTCCTTCTGCTTCTTTGAATTTTTTGCGATCAAGTTGTGAAAGATATGTTGCATAAGCACAAATTTTCTTAGTTTAGCTTCTTGTGTGAATATGACTGATGAACCATGATATCGAGACTACGATATCATAGCCTTCCAAGCAATATCGGGAATCCGATATTAGGACCTACCTCATTGCCTATAAATAAGTGGCAGGTGCACCTGGTTTTGGCAATTAGTCTTAGTCCCTTACCCAAACTCTTACCTTTTTTCCTTTCCATAGATAGAATTATTTCTAAATGCCCATAGCAGGAGTCATAAAGTGAATGGATCTTTATTCAAGCATTGTGTACATGAGCACACCTTGTGTACGACAATAAAGAAGAACTTTGTCATAAACCTTGTAGCATTTGGAATAGATTAATTAATGTTATTTGTAGTAATTAATGCTTTTATTAGTTAATTAATGTTCTCTCTCTGACCCTGTTAATCTCTCCTAAGTAAGCATGCTTAGTACGACCACTTCGAGCATGCGTGGAACACTTGGTAACCTAGTAACGATTAGCGTTTGGTAATCCCAGTAGTATGGCACTAGTTCAGGATGTGTACGGTAAGTGGGAGTGGATGCTGGTGTTAGGAATAGTTAGAGAATAGCCAATTAGTTAAGTTAAATTAGTTAAGTTAAGTTAGTTACTTAATTAGTTCACTTCTCCCTTTTTAGCACCAAGACATAAAAATATAAAAGCCATAAAAATCATATACCTCAAGTTTACCTAACTATACAATCATGCCATATAAGTAAGCTTGAGAAGACAACGGTTAACTAATCCATCCTTGTTCCAAAAAAGCACATAAGTACTTAGTCCTTGGAATTTGATAGAATCGTGCATGTACACTCATATTCATATGGTTGAACATAGGGATACCTCGTCGCTCATCATTGGTGTCGTTGCTGGGGACCTTGTTGTTTGTGCACTAATTAGAACTTAGAAAATATTTCTCATTGTTGGAATAAACCCTTAGGGTTGGTTATCTTACAATTATTAAAAAGAAGAATATTGCACACTGAATAGACAATCATGTATCCTTCTTATAAAAGTGCTTCACCACCTAGGTTTGATATAGAAAACAATCGAAGGTGTAGTACACATTATGATGATTTTCCAGTACCCCAATAGTTTCGTGTGGTATATGTTCATCTTGATGAATGTGTACCAAAATTTACCCTTATCCTCCATCAAGATGAATAATTGTGTTGGTGATATTTAGAAGGTAACATAGTGTTACCTCTCGATCACTCAGTCCTGAGCATGCTTCTTCGTGCTCTCACACGAATTGACCTGCAACATTTACAAGTAGAATATGTTGTGCATGAACATGCCTTGAGAGAGTATCAATCCACGGAGGCACAACGTCAAAGGAACCTACAATAGAAGAGACATCACAAGTCTATGAAGGGTAAGTGGTCCCAGGATGTCCCACACATTTTAAGTGAAAATGAGGGTGGTGAACCCACCTCGGGAGGTTTCTCACGAAATGATGTTTCTCTTGTTGACTTTGGTTAAGTGGTTTTGTATCAAAACCTTCACTCAACCATTCATAATCCAAGTTCTAATACCAATGGACACAAATGATTTAAATAAGGAACACAAATGCTTAATAAAGATGGACATTCTGATCATAATCGTGAGCAAGGCCATGACCATCAAAGAGAAGGTAGTAGGCAGCATCATGGTGATGATCCTCCTTCCTCTTTACCTTCATCATCTCCTTCACCCTCTCCTTTAGGATCTAGACGCAGTCATAAGGGAAAAGACCTTGAGGATAATAGTAAGAGAAATGGAGGTCATAGACGAAATAGTCGAGAAAAGGGACAAGGGCATTCTAGAGAAACTCATCATGAAAGGAGGGAAAGTAGGGAACCACATAGGCATCATAGATGCCATAGACAGTACGATCACAATGAACCCCTACTTGTCACCTGAAGTATGCTAGACATAATTGAGGCTGTTAGAGTTCTAACAAAGCACCAAAAGATAGTAGGATCAAGAGATTAGACATGAATAATATCCCACAATTTGAAGGGGGATACAACACTGATCCTCAAAATCATCTACAAGCATTTCATTATGCATGTTTCTTACAAAACATAGAAAATGAATGGAAAAAACTTAAGCTATTTCCATGAACACTGATCAAAGAAGTGGAAAGCTAGTACCGGTTCTTAGAATCAAAATCCATTCGTAGGTGGAGTACCATGTTAGAACTATTTAATGATAAGTATCAGATGTACTCCTAAGTTTCCTACCTGTGAAGCAAATCCAAGGATGTAAACAAGGTGGGCATGAATCCTTAGATGTTGCCATGAGCTGATATTATGCACTATTACATCGTTTCCTAGGCCATGGTTACTCGCAAAGGGAACAACTACGCCATCTCGTAGATGGGCTTAGGCATGAAACCTAAAGAACCCTTGGGACCTCTGCCTAAGGAAGAATATCTAAGCTCAAGGCCCATTAAGTATAAAGATTATTGGAGCAAGTTGCTAAAGAGGAAGGTGAGTTAAGGAAAAGAGAGAGTGAAGAGAAATATAATAGAGATCCTTCCCTCCAAAAGAAGGGAGTTAGATTTTGTGAGGATGAAGAAGAGTCACCACTTGAAGAGATGGTGAATAGGAAAACTTTGCCCATTCAAAAAATTGCATCAGAAGTATCAACAAAGGTGGACCAAATGTCAAACTCCCTAGATAATAGATTTAAGAATATTCTCAAAATAGTAGAGGAGTCTAGAGAGCAAAGTAGGGAATGGAAAAAGAGAAAAAAGAGAGAAGAAAAATATGCAAGAAACAAGGGTAAGGGCAAAGTTGCCATCATTGAAAAGTTTGTGGATTCAGATACAGAGAATGATGGTGGATGTGAGATATGCTAATACGACCATCCTAAGGAATGTTGCCCTATAATCTCACATCTACAAGAGTCTGGGGTGTATGCACTCAATCGACAATTGAACAGAAGGAAAATACCCTGAAGGTTGCCTTATCCTCAAGGCAACCCAAGATAGTTCTACCAACCCTTGACATATTATCCAAGTGGAATTCCACCACAACTAGTTGAGCAGTATCAATAGTGGCAATACCCACAATCATGGGGAATGCCATCACCATAGCAATAGTATCCTTACCATCAACCTGACCCGTATGGATATTACATGCAGCAGCTGATCTCTCCACGTGACTCTACTGGTCACGTTACTTCTCAGCCTCACTACCAAGCCTATGAGTACTATAGGACTCCTTCTCCTAAGGTGGATGTTCCACAAACATACTATCCTTTTCATCCAGCTACATCTCTTCCACCCATATCTCCATTACCACCTACTCCAACTATGTAGGGTGAGCTCCTTGCCTAGCCATAGCAACATAATGCTATGAGGGTTGTTTACTCTCAATCTATTATTGGTTCTGACAACTACATGAAGAAAAGACCTTTCTTTAAAACCAATAGTCCAACTAAGTCCTTGCAATCAAAAGTGACTGATTCTTCAAACACCTCACCATCACTTGAAACTTTCTTCAACCTAAAATTCATGCTCAACACACACGGTCATGTTGACTCATGCCATCACTGATTGGATAAAGGTTGGCCATCTCCCTAGGAAATTCTCTAATCTTGGAAGTCCTCTTATATATCTACAAATCACTAGGAATGAACTGTGTAAGGCTCTTTTAGATTTAGGTTCTAGTGTCAACTTAATCTCCCAAGAAATGTACAAGGCCTGGAACTTGCCTCCACTAATAAATAGTAACATTCATCTAGAGCTAGTTGACTAGTCCATCACTGTCCCATTAGGACTAGTGTAGGAAATTGTTACCACTATTTGTGAATGGTCATATCCAGCCTATTTCCTGGTGATTTAGGTTAACAATAGTAAGGGGGACTTTCCAATCATAATGGAAAGAGCATGGCTAAGCACAATCGACCTATGCCTAGGAATTTGTAATCTTTCCCTAGAAATATCCAAGGAAAATATGTTTGGAAAGATCGAGAAGAAGACAGTTCCATGCATCGCATATAGTGACACAGGGTGAAATTGCGTGTAGAAGTCCTAGTTCGTACAATGTTTAGAATTGCCTACATGCAACTAGTGTGCACAAGTAACCAACATACAAAAATTCCTATATGTGGTAGCCACAAGATAGGAAGACACTAGGTGGCTGATAGCTGACTAAGAGAGTAACTCAATTATATGCATGGAACCAACTGATGGTTTGACTTGTGCTTACATCGATAACATAAATACATTAGAGTAAGTCCATTGCCAACTTCTAAGCCCTAACATTGGAAATATCAACTGGGGGAAGTTGGAAATCCCTAATAAGTTTAAACTGGAGCCCCTTGAGTTAAAACTGTTTCCCACTAGTATGGAATACACGTTTCTCAAAAATGAAAAACCAGTAATCATTAACGCAAAGCTAGCTCCTCAAAAAAAGGAAAGACTACTGAAAATGGTAAAAAAATGGTCAAAAGCCTTTGCTTGGTCATATCCTGAATTAACTAGAATAGACCCTAGGATATGCAAACATAGAATTTACACTGACCCCTCCATGAAGCCTTGACGACAACCGCAGAGGCGATTGAACCCAAAGCTTAAGAAAGAGGTTAAGGAAGAAATTGAATAGCTTCTAAAAGCTGGGTTCATTTACCCCATTACTAATAGTGAATGGGTCAGTCCCTTAGTCATTGTGCCTAATAAGGGAGGTAAATGGAGGGTGTGTATGGACTTTAGGCTACTAAACATGGCAACATTTAAAGACCACTTTTCATTGCCATTCGTTGACCAAGTCTTAGAAACCATTGTAGGGCATCACTACTATAGTTTTCTAGAAAGGTATAGTGGGTATAACCAAATTCAAATAGACCTAGAATACCAAGCCAAGACTACATTCACAAGTCCTTGGGAACATTTGCATACAAATAGATGTTGTTCAGCTTGTGCAATGCTCCTACAACATTTCAATGATTAGCTCTAATCATATTCCAACAGCAGATAGGAAATGGTGTGGAGGTCTTCATGGATGACTTATCCACCTACAGAGTGAACTTTGATCAAGCCTTGGATTGGTTAAAGTAAGTACTAAAAAGATGTGTAGAAACCAATTTAAGGCTCAACTAGCAAAAAGGCCATTTAATGTTCTAAGAAGGCATTGTATTAGGGCATAAGATTTCACAAACAAGGATAGAGGTAGACCCCAAAAAGATCAAATTTATTCAAGGAATTACCAGTCAACCTGAAACTATAAAAGATATTGGGTCATTCCTTAGACACATTGGCTATTATAGAAGATTTATTGAGACTTTTTCAAAGGTTGCAAAACCATTGGTGGAAGTAGAAAAAAAGGACGTACCTTTTGAATGGACCAAGGAATGCAAACTAGCTTTCCAAACTTTAAAATAGAAGCTCATAGGAAAACCTATTCTACAAGCTCCTGATTGGTCTAGACCATTCCACATAATGATTGATGCATCCAACTATGCTCTAGGAGTTGTACTTACATAGTTAGATGACCAGAAATAACCCTATTACATCCACTATACAAGTAGGAGTATTTCTAGTGCACAAATCAACTACACTACAATAGAGAAGGAATTAATGGCTGTAGTGTTTGCACTAGATAAGTTTAGGCACTATGTATTGGCCTATAAGGTATTTGTACACACAGACCATAGTACAATTTGGTTCCTACTGAATAAGCCAATGGTGAGCCCTCGCATCATACGATGGATTGTAATCTTGAAAGGGTTCGATCTTATAATGATTGATCGTAAAGGCATTGAGAATGTTCTTGTTAATCCTTTATCTCGGTTGCAATAGGACAACAAAGAGGATGAATATCCACTTTATAATTGCTTTCCTGATGAACTCCTCTTTGTAGGTGTAATAACTAATCAATTAACCATAGAGACAAATTGATATAGTGGTATTCTCACCTATCTCCTTACACAACAAACACCACAAGGGTTAGACATTAAAAAGAAACAATAGTTTCTTCACCAAGCCAAGTATTTTATGGAAATCAAAAGGCAACTTTATAAAGTATGTCCTAATGGCTTAGTCTATTGGTGCATTCCCAATATAGATCAACTATGAGTTCTCCAAGATGTTCATGAGGATCCTTGTGGGGGTCATTATGCTGAGAGATGAACAACCATTAAAATCTTGCTTGCAAGATATTATTGGCCTACATTGTTTTAGGATTCCCATCATTTCATCCAATCTTGTGAGCACTGTCAACGTAATGGGGGAATGATTGCTAGAATGGAGGGTTCGTAGCAATGGATTCAACCCTTCGACATATGGGGAATTGATTTTATGGGGCCCATTACACCAATGTCCAATGGAAAAGCTTACATCATTGTTTCCATTGACTACTTTACAAAATGGGCAGAAGAAACCACTATTACGGATTGTACATCATCTACCACTACATGATTTTTTCAACAAATTGTAAACAGGTTTGGTGTGCCTCATGCACTTATTTCGGATAATGGTACACACTTCACAAGTGCAACATTTCAAAAACTAATGCAACACTTAGGGGTCGAGCATAAACTAACTACACCATATCACCCCTAAGCGAATGGTCAAGCTGAAGTCACCAATAGGAAGATTACAAAAATATTGACATGAACTATTAGCAAGTATAGGCAAGATTGGAGCACCAAACTAAATGATTCTCTTTGGGAATACTGCTCCACATGGAAACTTCGTATAGGCTCTTCTCCCTATGAGTTAGTATATGGAAAACTTCCAACACTTTCCATTCAAGTAGAACTCTGTATACTATCTATGATGTGTGACCTCAATCTTGACCTCAGTCTAGTACAAAAAAAATGGTTGATGAACCTTAACTTGCTAGATGAAAATCAACTAGCCACCCTATCATCTAATGAATTGCACAAGGCCTTCAATAAATAATGTCATGACTTAAGGATTAGGAAAATTAAATATCAACTAGGAGATAAGGTTCTCTACTAGAATCCCACACATGTGCCACAATGCACTAAATTCCAAACACTGTGGGAAGGACCTTATATTATCTATGAAAATTTTTCTTCAAGAGCCATGAAAATCTTTAAACTTGAAAGCCCAAATAAGAGATTATTGATCAACATCCAATAGAACAAACATTTCCATGAGCCTAGGATAGCCAGTACTCATACTACCTCTATTGGTGGACAACCCTGCTCTCTATTTCGAATCTCCTCCTCCCAACTCAATCATGGGGGAGAGGGCCACCAATGCTAACCATTCCAAGCCCTTAGCTCTTTATGTATTTTTTATGCATTTTTGTTTTACACATATTTTCATATTTACTTATTTTTGTTTTACACATCTTTTCATATTTACTTTTTTTTACACCATCATTACCATTTTTACTATTTCTTTATTTGTTTGTTTGATTTACTTTCATTCATCATAAAATAAGTTCTCATGATGGTGGATTGTATTATAATGGCATTGATTGCTAATGTTCAACTTTCACCTTTGACTTTTGATGCTAATACTAAGATGTGGTTCTTTTGATAAAACAGGCAATGAGTCTACATCGTCCATGTGTCCATTCAACTCTGTGGTCTCCCTTGGCTTTGGAACTATACTGTCCCTTTTTCTAAATAAACTTGTTAATGAATTTGTGGCTTGGTATTCTTCAAACCAAGGAAAGACTCAATGGTTGAAAAGGGTGTGACTTCAAAGGGATTCAATGCATTTTTATTGATTATTCTCCTAGGCACTTGGATGTTTTTCATACAGTCTTCTGCCATTCTACTGTTAGCCAATTATTAGGAAGTAGATTGAATAAAAATAAGTCTCTGCATGGTTTGGTTCTCACATAAAAAAAATTGGTGAGAATTCAAAGCACACCCCTTAGGCATAATAAAAACACTAGGCTACAAGCACTAGTTATGGCACTAGAAAAACATGTTACCCATGCCTAAAGGTTCCTTCTAACTAAGGCCCTATCTTGCTTCCTAGCTCTCCATCTCGCTCTCCTTGGAATGGTGGTGACTTTTTGTGGAAGCATTCATGCTTCTTTAGGGGGATGGATTGGTCAAGTGTGTTGATGCAAGGTCACTAGATGTGGTTGGTTTGTATCCAAATTTGGAATGAATTCTACTCAGTCACCTTAACCACACACTACACATGGGACTCTACACAACCTTGCTCTTGGGATTCCATTCCATTTTCTCCTCTCCTTCCATATTTCTAAACATTTTCCACCTCATTGTAAATTTTATCATTAGTATATATCTTGGTTAATATTATTCTTTGGTAAAGCCTTTTGGGTAAGTATTTAACCATTTTTTCCATATATCATTCCTAGAGCCTATGGACTCTTTGGTTTGTGGGTTTATCAGGGCATAAGGACATGGGCCTGCTTTGGGGAGGACCTAGTGACATTCCTTTATGGTGCAAATGTTAAGTTATTTTCCTTTAACATTCTTTTCAATAAGCCATTTCTCATTTCATCCTCATCCATGACATCCATTTTATCAGCTTCACCGTTGTTATTTCTCTCATCTTTCTTGTTCCTTATATTTTTCCAAACTATTACTACTAGAGGTTCACTCTTAGTCATGGGAGTTTTGTCCCAAATTTTTTGAATTTATCTCACCCTTACATCATAAACCTCTAATCCAATATTTTTCATACCCACAAACCATCCAATGTGCTTCATATCAAGGCAAGGTATCAACTGCATGATGGCTTATCTATCCTTGCTAATTCATGACTATGTTGTGTGTGAAAATGGTGATCATATGAACAATGGCATGGGCTAGGAGGGAGCACTCATAATGGACTAGAGCTAGAGAATTTAGGAAAGGAACAAGTTTGGTCACATGGCTATGGATAAATAATGGAAGGTGAAATCTCGGCATTGGTAGCAATGCACCTCATTTTCTTTTCTCTCTCTTCAAGCTGTCAAATAAGGTCCTGCATGTCATTTATGTACAATGTTCACCACAATGGGCATGAACACCAATGTTGTAATATGCTTTTAGATCCATTCATTATGCACTTTGAGTCTATCATCTCATTTCACCGTCAATGTCATTCAGTTAATAATCCCATACCTTTCCAGTATTTTGTAAGGAACTCATGGACGAGTTTTCATTCAGTCATGGGGTTATGATGAATCATGATATTGGGACTGCGATATCACATTCACGATATTGGAGCCTTCCAACCAATATCGAGCATCTGATATCAGGACCTACCTCATTGCCTATAAATAAGAGGCAGGTGCACTTGGTTTTGGTAATTAGTCTTAGTTCCTTACCCAAACTCTTACCTTTTTCCCTTTCCAGAGATAGAATTATTTCTAAGTGCCTGCAGTAGGAATCATAAAGTGAATGGATCTTTATTCGAGCATTGTGTACCTAAGCACACCTTGTGTACAAAAATAAAGATGAACTTTGAAATAAAACCTTGCAGCATTTGAAATAGCTTAAGTAATGTTATTTGTAGTAATTAATGCTTTCCTTAGTTAATTAATGTTCTCTCGCTCACCTTGTTAATCTCTCCTAAGTAAGCACACTTAGTATGACCACTTCGAGCATGCATGGAACACTTGGTAACCTAGTAACGATTAGCATTTGGTAATCCTAGTAGTGTGACACTGGTTCAGGATGTGTACAGTAAGTGGGAATGGATGCTAGTGTTAGGACTAGTTAGAGCATAGTCAATTAGTTAAGTTAAGTTAGTTACTTAATTAATTCACCTCTCCCTTTGTAACACCTTGACATAAAAATATAAAAGCCATAAAAATCATATACCTTAAGTTTACTTATCCATACAATTGTGCCATACAAGTAAGCTTGAGAAGACAATGATTGACTAACCCATCCTTGTTCCAAAAAAGCACATAAGCACTTAGTCCTTGGAATTTGATAGGATCGTGCATGTACACTTGTATTCGTATGGTTGAAAGTATGGATACCTCACCGCTCATCAACGATCTTGAACTTTTCCAATGACATCATTGAGGGAGTGTGTTCTACTAAGTATAGGTATTTTGGGTTGAATGGGAGAAATTTCCTCAAGTTTTTCTTCTTGCTCTTCCTCATGTTCACTATCAACTTCTAGATTTTTGTTAATTTGAACTTGAGTGGCATTTGATAAATTTTGAATAAAAATGACTTCATCATCAAGTTGTGGAGTAGTAACATCATGATCATCAATTTTAACATTTATAGTTTCTTCTATAGTGTTTTTCCTTTTATTGAAGACTCTATAAGCTTTGATAACTAATGAATATCCTAAGAAAATCCCTTCATCTCTTTTAGGATCAAATTTTCTTAAGACCTATTTATCATTCAAAATATAGCATTTTTAACCAAAGACATGAAAATAGCCTATTGAGGATTTTCTACTAGTCCATAATTCATAAGAAATTTTAGAGGTAAACCTTCTTACTAGGACTTTGTTTGAGACATAGCAAGATGTGTTGATAGCTTCAGCCAAAAAGTGATAAGGCAAGAATTTGGTCATTCAGTATTGTTCTTTCCATTCCATTTAAGATCCTATTTTTTCTTTCGAATACACCATTTTTTTAGTTCTTAAAGCTGAAAATTAATGAATTATGCTGTTGATTTTGTAAAATTGCTCAAACTTGGTGTTCTTGAATTCTCCTCCATTGTCACTTTTGATAACTTTAACACCACAACCTTGTTCATTATGGATTTGATTGCTAGTTCTTAAAAAATGATCAAATACATCATCCTTATGATATAAAAAGGAAACCCAAGTAAAACAAGAGTAATTATCGATAATGGTTAGAAAGTACCTTTTATTTTCCAAATTGAGTATTTGAGAAGGACCAAATACATCCATATGAAGTAGATCTAAGATGTGGATATACAATTTTTCATGCCAAACCTTACACTTGTTTGCTTTCCATTTTAGCATGCTTCATACATGTTCAAATTAAAGTCTTGAGTTTGGATAGCCCTTGAATCATTTCCTTTGTTACAAGAGTCTGAAGAATTTCTTTGTTTGTGTGGCCCAGCTTCCTATGTCATAGATGGGTATCATATGTACTACTAATTAAGCACTTAGATTTAAGGTTACAATTCTTTCCAAATACAATGATATAAACATTTCCTTTTCTATTTCCTTATTTTAAAATTTCTCCAGAGTTTAAGTCTTCTATTCTACATGTCTCTCTAAAAAATGTTACATTGAAATCTAAATCATAGAGTTAACTAATATGAAGAAGATTATATTTTAAGTCGTTAACAAATAAAACCTTATTTACATTTGGTAGTCCTTTACCTTTTCCTCCTATGGTACCAATACTTGTGATTAGAGCCTCTATGTCATCTCCAAATGTATTAGTTCCATGATTTTATTGTAAGTGGGTAAACTAGGCTTTATCACTGATGATGTGCCTTGAGCATCTACCATCAATATACCACATGCTTCTTTTGGCATTAGAGAGAGCTATTTGAGCTAGTAGGTTCTTTTTATGCTTTCTCTCTTTTTGTTTTCAAACCTACAATGTTCCTAGCCTAAACTACTCTTGTAAAGATCAAGTGTATTGTTTCATCCTAAGATAGCAATATGCTTGAATATGATGAAATTTCCCACAAATGAAACAATTTAAATTTATAGACTTCGATGTTTTACCAAACCAGGATCCATGTCCTTCTGTAGAATCTCTTAGATATTCATCTTTTTGCTTTTTGGTCTTTGGACTTCTCTAAAGAGTTCTTTCTCATCTAGCTAATCATGTTGGTTAGTCTTTGAATCTTAGCCTTAAGGTATGAGTTTTCTTTCTAAATATAAGAGCATTCATCATTAAGAATTGTAATTTTCATTTCCTTGATATGTAAAACATCTTTCATTTTAACACATAATCGTTTGAAAGAAATAACTTCATGGAAAAATAGCCCATACCTTTCTTCAAAGGAATTTTCATTATTTAACCTTTCCTTGTTTTTCAAATTGTCATAAGTTTTATCAACCTAACATTTATAGTCTCTCCTATTCCTAAATGTAAAAAAGGAAATGAGAGATTTACCTTCGCTAGTGTGATATAAGAATTGAATACAACAATTGATGAAGCATATTAGTCTTCTTATCCAATTGTGCCTAACATTGATTGTCCCTTCCTTGTTCATGTTGCATTATCTACATGAGATTACTAGGCTCCAATACCACTTGAGGACTGAGAACTTAAAAGGGAGGGATGAACAAGTTTCCTAATTCACAAGTAATACTTATTACACAAAATACAAGAATTATGTGGTTCTCCAACTTGGGTAGTCCATAAGGGTAGATTCATTGCACACCTCCAAACTTTGTTGCTTTCAAAATGGGATTTAGAGGACATCACAACCTTTACAAGTTTTAAGCTTCAATAGGGAAAGTTTCATTGCTGTGACAACTCTCAACCCTATAAGGTCCCAACAAGTTCAAGAGTGATTTAAGTATCCCACAACCTATAAAAATTAGAGCTATGCTCTGGAGTATTTTGACATAGCAAAATAACTCAATCCTGCAAGATCACAATAAGCTCTACAAGAATGCCTTCTCACAAAAGCACATCAACCCATTAGGGTAGTAAGAAAACAAAAATAATTACGAGAGAATGTAAGTTAATTTACAAATTCCATGGTCAATGAAGTACAGTTCTAGAACAAACCAAACAAATGATGTGATAATTCAAGTACACAAGTACAATAGCGCAAGATAGATAATGATTTCTTTGATGTTGACAATGCTTGCATAGTTTCCAAGAGTTTAAAATCTACTTCTAGCATTGGAGTTTTGAAAAATACCTTGTAATTCATGTAATGACTAGGGTAGATGTCTCCTTTGTAATTGGGACGTCTCTCTGAAATCACCTTCAACTTTAGGGAGATGTCTCCTTTCAAGATGGAACATATCTAGGGAGATGTGTTCTTTCCAAAGGAGACATCTCCTATTTTTAGGAGACGTATTCTTATAAATGCACTCCTCTTGGCCAAGATGTCTTCCATTTCTTGGAGATATCTTTTCAACTCTTGAGCTATGGTTCTTAAGGCATTCTCTTGTTGATTTGGCCTCTTCCCAATCCTTGTATCAGCTTTATTTAACTTTTAGTCTTTGTACTTATCCATGCTTTCATTTTTCCCATGAAGTGCCATGCTTTCTTAAGTCCTTGTTTATGACTTGTAAATACAACATTCACAATAAGCATCCTTTGTTCTCTATTTTCCTTAAGGTTTTGACATACCAAAAGGTCAACATGATGAGCAACTTTGAATCATCACAAGTGTAGCTCAAGCACCATGGAAAAATATACATTGACCACCTTCCTCTAGAATCATTGATATTATATCAATAAAAGTCTTAAGGAGAAGGTTTTATCATCTTCTTAGTATGTATGAACTTATACCTTTATTCTAAAATTCTTCTTATGCGAAATGCTTTGATTATTGGGGTAACATAATTTTCCAAATCCTTGATGAAGCCTTGATTGAACAAATCCTCCTCAAAGGCACCAGGTGCAACTTTCTGAGGTTCTTTGTAAAATTATCCATGTGCATCATGCCATCATCCTAGTTTATCTTAATGATATTTTACCATAATAGGAGATGTTAATTCATTCACCATATTTTTGAAAATGATCTAGACTAATTAATACTTTTATAGAATCTATTTTCCTTCAATTCAACCATGGTTGCTTTGGTCCCTTATTTTCTATAAAATTAACAACTTTAAAAAAGGGAAAATTATGGATGTACAAGTAAAATAAGAAATTCAAAGATATCTTCCCTAACAACAATTCCAATGATAGGGTTCCTTTGGTTGTTGATGAATCATGACTTGTTAGGTGCTGATATCGAACCCTTGATATCAGACCCTCGATATTAGTCCCTTGATATTGGGTACACAATATCGTAGCTTGGATAACGATATCGAATACATGATATCATGGTTCTTATGTAAGCCTATAAATACCACATTTAGGTGCATAGGAAGAGGGGAGTTAGTAGGTGTAAGTGTAGAGTATTTTTGTCCATTTTTAATTCATTTTAGTTCTTTCCCCAATGCATGGCCACAATGTGATGATTGTAATTGTACAGAACCTTTATTTGAGTATGACGTAATTGGACACACACATGACCGCAATAAAGATCAAGATTACTCCATCATTACAACATTCACTTAGTTTAATTATTTAATTATTATTGTTATTTATCATTTTCTTAATTAATATTTCTTTTCCATCATTTGCTATTCCTGTTGTTAAATGCGGAATGAGTATGACTTAATCATGAACATTTAAGTGTAACTACTTGGCAACCCAGTAGTGTATCTAGGAGCACTCAAGTAATATGCACTTGGTAATCCTAGAAGTAGTACATGAGGTCCAAGATGCACATGGATGATTAAGGACAGATGCTCATCACACTTAAGCTAGTTTAGATTTTGCTTCTCATTGCCTATTATCTTACAACATGATTATTTTCCATTGTCTCTAGGAGCAGCACTAGTTTAGGATCACATCATAGACCTCACTCTAGACTAAACCATACATGATAAGAGAATACTAGTCCAAGTGGGAAGATAGTGAACTATGATCAATTTGTAACTATCTAGATACTACAACTAGTCCATCTATGGAGTTCGACCAGATCGTGCATGAATGCTCATATTCATATGGTTGAGTGTAGGGGTACCTCGCCACCATCATTGGAACCATTGTTTGGGACAATGCTAGTTATTTAGATTAGTTACATCATCCAAAATCCCTGTGATGAAGCCTTGATGATATATCTTTCAAAAAAAATAATTGCAAAAAAAATTCACACACAAATTCACAACAATGTCTCTCTCACAAGATTGTGATAACGCAACCACTAGTAAGGAAATTCATTGGAGAACCAACAAATTATATGATGATGAAGATGAAGTTTAAAGTATTCAATCTTATGCAGGGGTCTCCTATGTACATAACCAAAGACAACATCATCCCAACTCATGAACCCATAACCTACCTAGTGATGATGAACCCCTACTGGCCACTAAAAGCCTAATGCATATACAAGAGGATATTTGAATATCCCACATGCATTGCAAGGAAAGCCATCTATCTAGGCTTGATTTAAACAACTTTTCCAAGTTTTTAGGAGGCTATGACTTAGATCCATAGCATCATTTATAAGCCTTCCATGATGCCTGTGTATGGAACAATATTAATAATGGATGGCAAAAGCTTAAGCTCTTTCCTACAACACTTGTTGGCCAAGCAAAAGTATGGTATAGGTCCTTAAGACCAAAATCAATTTGACATTGGCTAACAATGGTAGAACTCTGCACTAAAAGATATCAAGCTTATGCAAGAGTGTCAACCTTGAGGAGACAAATCCAAGAGTGGAAATAGGGACAACATGAACCCTTGGACATGGCCTTAGAAGGATACTATTCATTGTTAAACAATTTTCCAGGCCATGGATTCTCCAAGGAAAAGAAAATGTACAACATCATGGATGGGCTCCATAATGAAACAAGGGAGACCCTAGGGATGTATGCCCGAGATCAATTATATGAGCTAAGAACCCACAATTCCAAGAGCTTATTAAGCGAGTAGCAAAAGAAGAAGGAGAAATGGCTAAATGGGAGAATGTTGAAAGCTCTCAACATGATCAAAATCTCAAATTAGCAAAGGTGCATGATCATGAAGAGGAGAAATCAACTCACCTTAAGGAGGTGAAATCATCTTTGTCAATACTACAATCACTAGATGAAATTGAGGCAAAGATCAATAAGATGATGGAATGGATACATGAAGAATGTGGAGAATATGCCAACACTATTAGAGGTAGAACCATGATGAACCAAGAAGTAGGATAGAACATCCTTAGATAGTCAAAAAGAAGGGTTGAAGAGAATAAAAGCTTAACTGTTAATCATACGTATCAATGTAACCTTTGCCTATACGATCATTCCAAAGGTTAATGCCTGATCTTGTCACATGTACATGAGCATTGGGGAAGAATGTTACATCCAAAGTTCATACAAAAATAGAATGTTTAATCACAGTGGCAAAAATCCCAATCATGGAGGAGGCCACCCTCAAACTAGTCACACCCTTCATACCATCCAAACCTAAGCACTTATTAGGTTCAACATCCTGTTTCCCCAACTGGGTCAACATCCTCTATCTCACCACGTCATTATCATTCTCCTAAATATTATCAACCAATGTCCTCTCCAATAAGATCACCACCTCATGTACCTTTCACTTCTTCTTGCCCTCAATATTCTCATTCTTCACCTCCTTCTACATCGCCACCAATTGTGCTAGAAAGGTTTGCACCACAACATCAACCCACAAATGTTACTTGTGCTGCTATTTTCAGTTGCAATGGGAATCCTCCACAACATCAAAAGTTTCCTTTCTTTAGGCATGACCATAGAAAGAGATAGCACAATTTCGAAACCACTACATCCTCCAACACAGCACAAGTTCAACACTATGGTGCATCTTTCTCCTCAAACACAACGCCTCATGTTACCTTATTCAGGCCACCAATCAACACTCCAACAACTATGTAGCCCAATGAATATAACCATGTAGGGAGACATATTAATCCTTGCATACCATCTTACAGTCACAGGTGCCATAGTGGGTTAGCTCCTTATCACATGACCACATGTTATAATCTACGCCACTATGCCTACTACAATCAAGTGTGTGAACCTCATTTGGATATATTCCTACCACCACCTCAAAAGACACCTAGTGGTTTGGATATGATCAATCCCCAACATTTCCAACATGCATGGATCCACATTTTCCATTTATTAATTCTAGCCATGCTCAACTATTTAGTTATGGGGGATATCCTCCATTTTAACAAGTAGAATTAGTAAATATTTTTCATTTTCTTCAATTTTACAAATTTTTTTCTAGTTTTTAATCTTTTAATTTGTTGTTTTATCTTTTTATTTATTATTTTATTGTTTTATCTTTTTGAGGGTAATCTCATCAGTAAATAAAATACTCATGTGACCTGTTGGTTGAGGTGTTGTTCTATGCTATCAAGTCTCAAGTGACTAATTATTTGGACAACAAGGCCACCACATCCACCCACCCATTCTATTAATAAGAGGTTCTACTCTAGGTATGATGATATTATTTTTATTGTTAAAACTTAAAGTAACTTTGTGCTCATTATGCCCAGAGCAAAAAATGATGGACTAAGAGGGAATGGCCAGGGTGTGGCATCAAGGGAACTTGTGAATTCTATTTGGTGACTTTTATAGGTGCTATCATGCAACCTGGTCATACTAAGATCCTTTTAGATCTAACGAAAAATGGGAGTAAGAGTAATAAAGGAACTCCCTAAAGAAACTCAATGTTGTTCTAGGGTTTCCCCTAGAAAGACATGCACCCATGCCTAAAGGTTGGCAACATCTCCGATTCACTATTGAAAAGAACAAAGTGCCAAAGCGGCTAAAAAAAATGTGCCATAAAGAAATTCCAAAATACTCCTCCCTTGGACAAAATACCAAGTGATCGTACACCTTGTTGTCATGATGCTCTTATGGTTGTTCATCCTTGGATGAAACAATGCGATGTCACTGATTGGTGCACTAGACTTGGTCTTGATTCTAGAGCGATGTGCTAATGACACATTAATCATGCCCTACATGCAAGATTCATTGTGCCTTGGGTTAGTTACCTCATGTTCCAATCTCTGCAATCCCTTCTACGATTCGTTTCATCTCACTGTCTAAGTATTTCTAACTTGTGTCTTGTGTGGCATAGAATTTATGCCTCATCATGGTGGTATTTAACATGTGTGTGTTTTATTTCATTGATGTAGATTATATTTAACCCTTCTAGTGCCTATAGACATTTTAAGGTGTGGTTACGCAAGGGCATTATAGGTTGGAACCTACTTTGGGAAGGACCCACTTGCGTGACTTTTGTAATTTGTACTTGTTGCACACCACCACATTATTTTATACCCTCTAAGTACTTCATTGTCAAATCTATTCTTTTATTTTTCATCATTTTATCAAATGTTCCTTAAATCCATTACATGTTCTTTTATATGTCACCTAAACAAATCAAGTTTGACATTAAACTTCTAGGGCAACTTCCTTGAAAAATGTTCTAACTCTAAAATCACACTAAGAAAAGAATTCAAAATTTATTAAAGGTAATGAGTAAGGTATGAAATAATTGAACTTATTTTAATAAACTTACTAACAATTGATCTTTGTATGATTATAGATGGACCTTAAAAGAGAACAACAAGGATGACCTTATCAAGGTGCAAATGAATGCCCAGGAGAAGGTAGAGGCCAAGGACCTCATGCAAAACATGCAGAGTAGGAGGTCAATTATTCAGCATCCATCAGGAAACTCCTATCACTACACAATCTGGCCAAGCAAAAGGTGGAGAGGTCAAGGCCTGAGCCTATGAAGAGAAATGATGACTATTTGTAGCATGGCATGTCAAGGAAAATCAAGTGTTCCCATAGCTATCGTGTCCATGGGAAGTGCTGACTCCATCAAACATTGGAACATTAGCATGGATGGCTTATAATCCTTAGATAGAAGAGGAGAAACATCAGGTGCTTCTTCAATGGTATCAATCTTAGAAGCTTGGAGCACAGGACAAAGGAAAGGTACCCATGGAGAAGCCATGACTACTAGAAATCCCATGAGTTCTACAAGTTTTGTCGTTTGTGTTTGTGTCCAAATTTTGTTTAGTCCCACATTGTAGCATGAAAAAATCCATGGTCATTCAATAATCTCATACCTATCCCTTATTTGTAACTGAATGAACTTTTTCCTCACTTTCTTTGACTCAAGGATGAGTTGCTATTTAGTCATGGGGGTATGATGAATTATGGTTTGTCAGGTGTTGATATTAGACCCTCAATATCGGGTACACAATATCACGCTTGGATAATGATATTGAATACACAATATCGTGGTTCTTGTGTAAGCCTATAAATACCACATTTAAGCACACAAGAAGAGGAGAGTCAGTAAGTGTACGTGTAGAGTCTTTTTTTCCATTCCTAATTCATTTTAGTTCTTTCCCCAGTGCATGCCCAATGTGTGATGATTATAATTGTATAGAACTTTTATTTAAGTGTGACATACTTGGACATGCACATGACTAGCAATAAAGATCGAGATTACTCCATCATTGCAGCATTTACTTAGTTTAATTGTTTAATTGTTATTATTATGTATCATTTTCTTAATTAATATTTCTTTGCCATCATTTACTATTCCTATTGTTAAATGCGGAATGAGTATGACTTAATCACGAACATTTAAGTGTAACTACTTGGTAACTTAGTAGCGTATCTAGGAGTGCTCAAGTAATATGTGCTTGGTAATCCTAGAAGTAGTACACGAGCTCCAAGATGCACATAGATGATTAAGGATGGATGCTTATCGCACTTAGGCTAGTTTAGATTTTGCTTCTCCTTGCCTATTAGCTTACAACAAGATTATTTTCCATTGTCTCTAGGAGCATCACTAGTTTAGGATCACATCATACACCTCACTTTGGACTAAACCATACATGATAAGTGAATACTAGTACAGGTGGAAAGATAGTGAACTGCGATAAACGTGTAACTATCTAGATACCAAAACTAGTTTGTCTGCGAAGTTCGACCGGATTGTGTGTGAACACTCATGTTTGTATGGTTGACTGTAGGGGTACCTCGCCACCCATCAGTTGTGAACACAAGATATCTATCAATAGTACACATAGAAAACTAATCATAAACATTGAAGATGACATGAATATGAATTGCAAAGTTTACTTATGTATATCATTACATTTAATAAATGAAAATACGATAGTACATATAATACAAGTAAAGAAACTCATGTTTCCATGGTAGGAAAATGATATCTTTATAGTTTATATAATTTTATAATTTTTATGTACTTTAGAAATGTAAAGAATAAAGTAATAACTTAAACCTATTGTAATCCTTTATGGGACAAGTGAAACATTCATATACAAAAAAAAAATAGAATATACCTTTGTGTTATAATCCCTAATGGAACAAGTGCAACATGAAAATATAACACATATAAAAACTTTATCATAATCCCTTACGATATAAGTATGATTCTAACACATAAAAGTGGGAAAATCTTCTTAGTCATATGCTCAATCACCCAATACCATTCTATATAGGTATGACTTTCTTAAGTAACATGAAATCATCACAAAGCTTCACACAAATATGATAATATAACTAAAGAAATTAAATTAATTATAATTCTAAATTTAACAAATATATTCATCAATTTGATATCCTTGTCAAAGTTCATAACATAAAATTGGAAACTTTAAGGAAATTGAAATGAGCTTTATTCATTATGCAAACACATAAGTCTATGTCAATCAAATGGTTTCAAGTTGTGAAAGTATGATAGCACTTTGATAGAGTCTTGCTACATGGTGAAGTGATAACTGAAAAATACTAAATAATATAAATTACATAGTTACCTAAGAAAGAAGAAGAAGCTCTTACATAAAGAAAATTCAAAAACTGAAGAAGATAATTTAGAGCTTTTTTTTTTCCTAGGTATTTATAGTTTTCAAGTTTCTAATGGAAGTAGTGAAGTGGTACACATGTTGAGGTAATGCACCTAGTGAGGCATCAAACCATGTAAGGTAGTGTACCACATAAGGTAGTGAATCATGTGAGGTAGTGCATGAGGTGAGGCATTGTACCACTTAAGGTAGTACAACATGTGAGGTAGTGCACCTAGTAAGTTAGCACATCATGAAAGGCAATCTACCATATAAGGCAATACATAAGATGTGGTAGTGCACTTGGTAAGATATCACATCACATAAGATAGCACACCACATGAGGTAGTGCTAATGATGCATCACCACTAATCAAAACAAGCTCAAATTATAGGTTTCAGTATACCTAAATAACTTTATGTATCTTGGCTTACAAATAGATACAAAATTATCAATAGATTCCTTGTCATATAGGTTACACCATAGTATATACCTACTTCTTATGCATAACCTTTCATAATCAATCAATCTTTATACTTGTTGATTGTATTCTTAACATTTTTTTTTGAAAATTCTTTTTGTACTAATAATATTTCTTTGTGGAGGTAATTTAACTAATATCCATATTTTATTCTTTTCAATTCATCTAATTTCTTTCTATATAGATTTAATCCAATGATCATCTTGGACAACATCTTTATATTTTACTAGATCTAAAACTAAACTTAAAGATATATTTTCCAAATTATCAATATCATCTAACTCTTCATGTAATTGGGCTCCACAAGTTATGTATGTATCTAAGGAACTAATAATGTTGTTTGAATTTACCTATTTCCTTACTCTTGAGTATCTTTCATCTTGAAAAGATTACTACAATTGTTTATTCTCATTTTTTTCATATTTAGATTATGTCATTTTATCCTACATAATTTTATCATCACTAGAATCTTCATATTTTATATTTAGAGTTTCCACCTTGTCTTGTTCTATAAACTACACATCAAAATTTTCTAAAATATTTTGTGTAGTGAAATTAAAAAATTTTCATATCTTGTTTATAATTGAATATCCCATGAAAATACATTCAATAGATTTTTTATTTCATTTATCACTTCCTAGTTTTACATTTTTTAACAAAACACTTAAATCCAAAAGAAAACCTTAAATGAGATAGATTAGGATTTCTTTCATAACACTTCTCATATGAAGTGTAGTCCAATAAATGTTTGTTTATCATTGTATTTTGAAGATGATTTACTATGCTAAGTTCCTTTGCCTAAAACTTATTTTGCAAACCTACATCATGAAGCATACTTTTTATCATATCTGTTAATGTTCAATTCTTTCATTCAAAAACTCCATTTTGTTAAGAAGTGTAAGTAGTAACTATTTCATGATGAATGTCTATTTCAGAAAATACTCTTCAAAAGAGTTATCCATGTATTCTCTCCCTTGATTAATATGAAGGATCTTTATCTTAGCTCTTGTTTTCTTCTCTACTTGTACTAGGAATTTCTTAAACTATTCTAAAGCTTGATCTTTTATTTTAAGAAAATATACATAGTAATATGTTGAACAATTATCAATAAAAGTGAAGACATATATACTTTTATTTAAACTTTCAGTTTGCATGGGTTCACATATATCCAAATTCATTAATGATAGAATGGAATAATATCTTATTTTAACTATAGAAAGGGATATTTTAGTTTTTTTTTCTTTTATATAACATTTACAGCTGCTAGATTTATTGATTGAGAATCTTTGCAAACCTTTTATCAAGTTTCTTCTTAAGATAATCTCCATATATGTTGGTGAAGCATGTCTAAGCCTTCTATGCCATAGCCAAAACTCATTTTGAATATATGAAATCATTGTTTTAGCAAAAGAAGTTTATTATAAATCATTATGTCCTTTGAGAATATCAAATATTTCCTCTTTCTTTTTCAAAATACATTTTCCATTTTTAAAATTTTTTTTAGAACCATTTTCCTTAACTTACCCAACATGAAGTGAGTTATGTCTTAGTTCTACAACATAAAGTACATTATCTTTCTTTATAACATCATCATTATGATTCTTCATAACCAAAGTTCCTATACCAATTACATTATCTTCTTTGCTACATCTAAATCCAACTCTTTCATCATCAAAAGGACTCATTATATGAAATAATTCTCTTTGTCTTATCATATGTTGGGAATAAAAATATCTATATATCATTCATTCATATTAATAACTAATTATTTTAAGGACTTACCATTTACTATTTTTGTGATGGAAACCCATGCATTAGTATCATCGTTTTCTTTATTTCCTTTTTTTTATTTCTTATTTTGTTAATCTTTTACAATATTTTCATGATAATTTTGATTATAATATGGACAATTTACTTGTAAGTGATCTACCTCACCATAAGAGTGACATGCATAAGTCTTTCTTCTAAATGTTTGACTTCTTCCTCTTTCATGGAACTTAAATCCTTGGCCTATATAACTTGTTGTTCAATCATTCCTCTTCTCAAATGATCTTCTTACTTGATCACTACATTGTTGCTTCATTTCTTCCACTCCTCTTGAAGGTTGGTTAGGATGATATATTTCTATTCTACCCTAATCTCTATCAAAATTTCTTCCTCATTCTTTGTATGAAATGTTAGCTTCATATCCATCTTTTGATCTACTAGTTTCTGAAAATGTTGTTACATCTTTCTCATCTCTTTCTTTCATTAGGAGTTTAAATTGAAGTAACATGATTGTTAACTCATCTATAGGTAACATATCTAAATTCATAAAATTTTCTAAACTAATAGTAATTTAATCATATGACTTATTTAAGTTTCTCAAGTTTTTTAAACTAATTTTTTTATCTTGTAACTTATGGGACTATACCTTCATTACATTTACCAAGTATTCAATCTTTTGGATAAATTCTTCCATGTCTTCTTTTTCTTTTATAATTATTGTCTCATATTATGCCCTTAGTGCTAGCAACTTGATCTTTCTTATCTTCTCATGTCCTTAATACATAGCATCAAAACCATTCCATAATTTATTAGCACCAATATATTTTTTTATTTGTTTAAATTCATGATCATTCATGCCAACAAATATAGAAATCTTAGCCTTGTTGTCCTAAATTTCTTCTTACTTCCTACTTTTTTCCTGATTTAGCAATATCAAAAGTCAGTTTTCATATCTATCAATATGCTATTCCATACACCTTAAGATTCTAAAAACTTTTCTGTATGTATTTTTCATGTATTAAATTTATCAACTTCAAACATAGGAGTCATATCTTTTTTATCTTGAAAATAAGAAATAAACAAGCTAAAACATCAATCATAATCTCTTGATTTTGAAATCAAGGTTTCCAAGAACCTTAAAAATGTATTCAAATATCAAATAACAATGCAATCCCTTTAAAGATTTTAGATAATCAAAAGAACATAATAAATAAAAGCATAAAAATGGGAAAAAATACCTATATCTATGCATCAAAATAAAACTTTATAATATGCAGGCACCACATCATTTTAGAAGAAATCTTAAACAACTCATATTCTTGTTTTTTCATATACTTCTTATACTCTTTTCTTTGAGCTATATCTCTTTTGTGCACAAATGCATGGCTTAGAAGGACTTTGATAGTGTTTGTGAGTTTTTAAGATAGTTTATAGGATAAGATTATATAAATTATTTTTATCTTATCACAAATTTTAGAATAAAATATTGTGGATCGTTGAACTTAGAAGGGGAGGGATGAATAAGTTCCTCAAATTAGCACTCTGTAAAACAAATGCACACACACACCAAATTTAATGTGGCTCCCCAACTTGGGTAGTCCACACTCGAAGGGTAGATTGCTAGTACACCTCTAGACTTTGTTGCTCTCAAATGTGGTTGAAGGGTCCACACCATATACGATCTTCAAGCCCTGCTCCAAAGTGTTGTGCTACAACACCAACCACTCAACTTTGCAAGGTCCCATTAGACTTTGAATGTGGTTTCTAGGCTTCCACAACCTTTATAATCTTGAGCTCCACTTCGGAGTGTTGTGTTGCAACACCAATCACTCAATCCCATAGGATACCAACAAGCTCAAGCAAGATGCATTTCTGTAAGAAGCACATCAACCCTACAAGGCAACAACAAAGAAAAATTGCAAGGGATAAATGCAACTTAGTTTGTTGATCCTTGTACATTAAGGTACAACACACTTTGTAATGAACAAATGATGATACAATAAATAGTAATAGGAATTACAATGATTGAAAAAAATGATTGTACAATGATTATACGTAAGCTTGCATATTTTCCAATGCATATGATGTCTTCTTATGGCTTCCATGTTTGTAAATCCATCTTGGAACCTATGCAATAGTTAGGTGATAGTCACTAACAGTCATGAAAGATGTCTTCTTCATGCCTAAGACATCTTTCTAAATTTTCGTTCTATTCTGGGAAGATGTCTTTGTCTAGGAAAGACAACTTTTTAAAATCTCCATTCTGGAAGATGTTTTTGTCTAGAGAAAGATGTCCTTTTGAAATTGGCATGTATTCTATGAAAATGTCTTTGCCTAAGAAAAAATGTCTACTATTTCTTGAAGACGTCTTTGCCTACGTTCACTCCAATTTTTCCTAGACATCTACTATTTTCCAGATACGTCTTTCTTCAACTTTCTTTGTCCTTTGAATTCATCGTTCCTTGTCTACATCCTTGATCTTCTGCATGCTTTAATAATGATAACTTTTCTTGTATAGTATTTTGTCCTTGTCCATGTTCATTGGAATTCTTGCATGTTCATTTGAGACCTTGTTGATGATCTTCTCCTCTAAGCTCTAGACCAATTCGTTTCTTGTCATCTATGTAGGCTTTAGCTCATATTGGTTTCTCATGTATGTAGTCCTACAAACATAATAACTACAAAACCATGCAAACAACCTTTAATTCCATTTTGCACATTTTAACACACCAAAAGGCCAAAAAATATTTGGTCAAAAAATATGTGAAATAAAAGTAGATATTGATAGCTTTCAAATGGCTCAAATAACACTAAAACATTCAATGAGATGAGGTAGATATGGGCATTTGAAGTTGGTTTTCTTATTAGGATAAAGGATAAGTATGAGATTAAGTAATTACATTTCATAACTAACATAGTGAATCGACTAATTGACTGGTGCTTCTTTTGGATGATGAATCACATGTTCAAACTACTATAGTTGATGAGCAGTGAGGTGCCCCTACGCTCAACCATACAAATATGAGCATGTACACGCGATTCTCTGCAAATGGACTAGTTGTGGCACCTAGATAGTTACATGTTGATTATAGTTCATTGTCTTCCCACTTGGACTAGTATTTGCTTTATTGCATATGGTTTAGTCTATAGTGAGGTGTATGATGTGATTTCTAATTACTATGCTACTGCTTAAGACAAAGAGAAATAACTTAAGTGAACTAATAGACAATGGAAAATAAATTCTAAGGTAGCCTAAGTGTGATGAGCATCCATTCTTAATCATCCATACACATCTTGGACCCTGTGTACTACTTTTGGGATTACCAAGCACACATTACTTGAACACTACTAGATACGCTACTAGGGTACCAAGTAGTCACACTTAAATGTTCATGATTAAGACGTACTTATTTCACATTAATAATAGAAATAGTAAATACTGATAAAGAAATATTAACTAAGAAAATAATAAATAATAACTAACAATTAAAAACTAAGCGAATGTTGCAATGATGAAGTAATTTCAATCTTTATTGCCAACTGTGTGTGTGTGTCCAAGTACGTCACACTCAAACAAAGGTTCTATACAATTATAGTCATCACACTGCAAGCATGCACTTGGGAAAGAATTGAAAAATAACTAAAAATTAACAAAAAGACTCTACTCTAAGACTTATCAATTGACTTCCTTCTTGTGCGTTTGAATGCTATATTTATAAGTTTGCATAGGAATCACGATATCATGTATTCGATATCGTTATCTAGGCTATGATATTGCGTACCTGGTATCAAGAATTTGATATTAGGACCTAGCAAACCATGATTCATCATACCCCCACAACTGAATAACAACTTGTCCTCAAGTCAAACAATCAAAATGAGAATGAGTTCATTTGATTACACAGTGGATGGATATGGGATTATTAACTAACTATGAATTACTTCATGCCATAATGTGGAATTAAACAAAATAAAATTAGGACACAACATAGAGTACCAAAGAAAAAATTGTTAGAACTCATGTGGTTCCTGGTGGTGGTGGATCCTCCATGGGCCTTTTTCCCTTATCTTGTGCTCTAGGCTTTGGAAATGGATGTTTCTAAAGGAGTGCTTGAAGATTTTCTTCTTTGGTTTGGGGATCATGTGTTGTCCATGCTGATGTTCCAATATTCGATGGAGCTGGCACCTCCCATGGGCATGGCAGTTGCATAAACATCTAATTGGCTTTAACATACCAAGCTGAAAACAACCGTCATTCCTTCTTAGAGGCTCTAGCTTTGTCTCTACATTCTTGGTAATCCGTGAACCGTTGAGCCAAATCTGTCGTGACATTTTTTTACCCTTGGTAGCTAGTCTTAACCACCTCTAATTTTTGTAGTGTCTTTTTGTGTTCCATAAATTCTACTTCATAATTGGCATAGGTGGCTGCTACCTATTTTTCCAGTTCTATCCTCGGGCATCCTACTGTCAACATGGCCAAGTTGGCATACTGCAAGTTTGTCAACTCCATGTAGTTAGTGAGATCTTGTATCTGTAGGTCTTGGCTTTTTAATTCTGCTTGGTGGACAAAGGCATAAGAATCCAATATGGCCTACCAGTCAGCGTCCTGAGCACTGAGAGTGTTGATATGAGCTTTGGCCATATGGATTTCTTTCTCAATAATCTTCTTGTACATCCCCACCTAATCTTTAAAATGCTTCTTTAGCTTCTCATGTTGCTTAGCCTCATTTTGCCACATGCTTATTTCAATAGTCATCTTCTAATAGATCACGGACCTCCTCCATTGAGAGGGTTCTATTTTCTCTGGCCAAGAAATTCATGTCCTGGTTGACCCTTATTAATTGGTCTCACATTTGCTAAAAATTCTCCTTGAGAACATTCTTCTATTTTTCTATTATGATCAATCAGAGATTTGTAGCCACAAGGTTTTTATTTTCTTCTTGTAAGACCTTGAGTGCTTTGGCATGTGCATGCATTTGAGCTTATGCCTTTGAAGCATCCCAATTAGCCTTCTCTTTTTCCCCTATCACTCTTTTATTCTCTTCCAAAAATTTATTTAGCTGCTCTATCCGAAATAACTCTAGCTGGTCTACAAGGATGAATTGGAATAGATCCCATTGTGCAGCTTGTAGGGTGATGAACTTCTCTTGGAGTCTCTTCAACTTATCCTCCGCATGTTCGACCCTAACCTCCATCATGACCAGCTTTCCTTTTGTGGAGATGAGGTTTGATTATGTTGATGTGACATCTTGAGGGATGTTAAACAAAGATTTCATCACTTGTCTTATCTATAGCAACTGATCTAAAACATCCTCATGATTTGCAAGAGTCATCGAGGGACTAGCTAAGGTTTGAGCATTGTGTGCTCCTATAAAATCTACCAATGGCACAACAGGGACATTGAATGATTCTTTGATGTGGTCTACAACCACTTCTGTTACTCTTGCTGCATCCTAGTGTTACATAACCACTACTATGGCACCAGTTTCTAATTGCACTTGAAAAGATGCAGCATTTCTAGAGATTTGTTGTGACCAGTGTGATTCCCCTCCTCTTATTTAAATAGAAACCTTGCTCCATGTGCAATCAATTGAGACTATGGATTGTACAACATCATTAATGATCTTGAAGAGATTTGTACCATCACAAATTCTCCAACTAACTGATTTAGTGATGGCTTGAAGATGGCTCATTGACAGTTGAGAGTCCTATAGCGGTGATGGCAATTGATCTTGCTAGCTTGTGGGTTGTGTGCTAGGCCCCACTTCCTATTGTTAACTAGCCCTTGTGTTCAGAAGTTGGCTGGGCTTAGTTGTTTGAGGTGCAATGGGCCCAACTGTCTGCTCTTACTTAGGCTCCATTGTCTCACTAGCATATTTTCTTGGTGCTAGTGGCTTCAGTAATTCGGAAAATGAGACATGTTGAGCCTTTTTGGGGACATCATTGGTGTACCCTAGAATTCTAACACATTAGCACAACTTCTTGATTAGATAAGGAAAAGGTAATGTAAACTTCCTTGTCTTATGTTCTTCAAATTGCCTTAAAAATTTTGTGAGATATAGATGGGGCAAGTTGGCATCAACCTTGCCCATCAAGATTGCACTTCCTTTCGCTGCATAGGTGGAAATCTTGTTTAGCCCTTTTGTTGGAAAATTTTGATAGCTGTCAATTTTAAAATAGATCCTCTCTTCAAGCATGAGCTCTTCATATGTTTTATCCTCCTTGTTGTATGTCCTTTTTAACCATATTTTTTGCACATCAACACCAGAGCGAGTGGATAGGTGAGCAACCTTGGTCCCTGTATTCAAAAAGTTCAACACTTCCAAAATGGCCTTGGTAGAGAAATCAACTAAAATCCCACCAATATCAGCAGTGGTGCCTTCTTCCTTATTATGCCAAAATTTGTACATCTCCCCCAAGTACCAATCACCATTCTTTGAGAGAACAGGCCATAGTGGAGACCCTTTAAGTTGATCTTTAACTAACTCATGGAAAAATTTGGTAAAAAGTCCAAAATTGAGTTTCACGATCACTGCTGCTGACGTGGACCTTTTTCGAAGTGCCTAAACACACTTTGGAGACAACATGAGATGTTGTCCCTATTTAGGTACCCTGCCTTCTCCAACTTTGGCATGTCTAGATTGTGCAATAATAGGAGGTTCCTGATGAATGCTGAATGATTGTTCCTCTTGCTCTACATGTTCTTTAGGAGATGCTTGGCCATTGCCTCTCCTTGGTCATTTCGATGCACCTTGAGAGGGTCCTCCTTGTTGTCCTCATTTAGGGGCCATCTGCAATAACAAAAGACCAACTATTAGTAAGGTCTTTTAACAAAATTTAATTTATACCTTACTCATTGCCTTTAATAAATTCATTTCTAGCCTAGTATGATTTCAAAGTTAGAAATTTTCACAAAAATTTCCCTAAAAGCTTTGATATTGGGCCCAATTTGATTAGGTGTCTCCAAAAAATAGTTTTCATGGTTTGGGTGAAGAAATAAAATTAATTTGGCATATGTTTTAGCATTTCTTAAGGTTAATTACCCCTTATGATCTCTTTTAAGCAACGATGAATTTTGGAAAAACTACATGCAACTTAGAGTGTACCCTTCCCCCACAACTAAGTAAAACACTCCAGGTTTAAGTAGGTTTGATAGAAATGAGAATTAGAGTGTTAATGAGCAAGATATTGATGTTTGAATGATAGGTGCTCAGAGTATGAGAATGCATGAAAGAAAATTGCAACAACTCCCCTTTCATGAATAGTGGAAAATGACATTGATGTGCTAGGGGTTGGTCCATATATATAGATTTTATAAATGCCATATCGTGTACCCACTAGTGCGAACCCAATATCACGTCGAACCTGATATTGGGTACCCGATATTGTGTCCCTTTTGAAATAGGGTACTTGTAAAAATTGATAAATTTTTGAATTTCCAAGGCCAAAAATGAGGGAATTAAGGTAAATTCAAAAGATTTAGGGTAATGTTGAGGAGACCTAAAGGTACCAAAAGTGTAATGAAGTGGAATTTTACAATGAAGTTCATGAATAGGGTGAGGGAAAATGACATGTAGTGGTGCATAGGAACATTTGAATTAAAATGATGATAAGGAAAGGATAAATTTAGCAATGCAGTACTTGGAGGATATAAGATGATGTGCTGATGTGTAATGAGTGCAAATTACAAACGTTACACAAGTGGATCCTCCCCAAAGCAAGTTTCTACCTATCATGACCTTACATAACCACACATTAAAATGTTTGTAGGCACTAAAAGGATTAAATGCAATCTGCAATAGTGCTACAAGACACACACATGTTAAATACCACTGTGATGAGATATGAGTTCTATGCCACATAAGACACAAGTCTGAAAATACTTAGATAGTGGGGTGAAATGAATCATAGAAGGGATTACCAAAATTGGGACATGAGGTAATTAACCCTAAGCATAATGAATCCTGAGTGTGAGATGTGATTAATGTATCATTAGCCTTTTACTCCAAAAACAAGATCAAGCCTATGCCTCTGATCAGTGACATCACATTGTTTCATTTAATGATGGACAACCATAAGAGTACCATGATAGCAAGGCACATGATCACTTAGCATTTTGTCCAAGGAAGGAGTGATTTGAAATTTCTTTGCAGCACTTTCTACTTGATTTTTTTTCTTTATGGCTTTTTTCTTTCTTTGCTTTTTCTTCGTTTGGCCACTTTAGCACTTTGTCTTTTCCAAAAGTGTTCTAGAGAAGCTGCCAACCTTTAGGCATGGATGCATGTCTTTCGAGTGGGACCTTCCAGAACAACATTGAGTGTCTTTATTGAGTGCCTTTATTACTCTTACTTTCATTTTCTATTAGATCTACAAGGATTTTAGTACAACCAAGCTGCATGATAGCACCCATAGATGTTACCAAAGAGAATCCACAAGTCCCCTTGATGTCACACCCTGGTCATTTCCTCTTAGTCCATCATTCTTCACTATGGTCATAATAAGTACAAAGTTACTTTTAATTTTTAATGGTAATAGGAATATCATCATACCCAGAGTAGAACCTCTTATTAATAGAATGGATGGGTGGATGTTGTGGGCTCACTATCCAAATAATTAGTCACCTAAGACTTGATAACATAGAACAACACCTTAACTAATGAGTCACATGAGTATTTTATTCATTGATGAGATTGCCCACAAAATGGTAAAAACAATGATTTGAAAAGTAAAAAACTGAAAAACAAAAAAAAAATAGTCAAAATTCAAAGAAAAGGAAAAACATTTACTAATTTTTCTTATTAAAATGGGGGGTATCCCCCATGACTAAATCCTTGAGTATGGCTAGAATTAATAAATGGAAAATTTTGATCCATGCATGTTGCAAACATTGGGATCTGATCATATCCAAACCACTGGGTGTCTTTTGGTGTGGTGGTAGGAATGTACCCAAACTGGGATTCACACACTTGATGAAAGTAGGCTTAGTGGGGTAGATTATAATATGTGGTCATGTAATAAGAACCTAACCCACTATGACACCTTTGACCATAAGATGGTATGCAAGGATCAATATGTCCCCCTACGTGGTTATATCCATTGGATTGCATTGTTGTTGGAGCATTAATTGATGGTTCAAATGAGGTAATAGGAGGCATTAATTTTGAGGGGGAAGATGCATCATAGCACTAGGCTTGTGCTGAGTTGGAGGGTGCAGTGGTTTTAGAACTGTGTTGTCACTTTCTACGGTCATGCCTAAAGAAAGGATGCTTTCGATGTTGTGGAGGACCTCCACTACTGTTGAGAGTAGCAGCATAAGTAATGTTCATGGGTTGGTGTTGTGGTGCAAAGCCTTTTGGTGCTACTAGTGGTGATGTAGAAGGAGGTGAAGGATGAGAATATTGAAGGTGAAGAGAAGTGTAAAGGAACATGAGGTGGTGATCTTATTGGAGAGGACATGGGTTGATAGTACTTAGGAGAATGATAACGATGAGGTGAAGTAGAGGATGTTGATCTAGTCAGGGAAATAGGATATTGAACATAATAAACATTTGGTGTCAGGGTATATGAAGGGTGTGGTTTGTTTAGCAATGGCCTCCCCCACGACTAGGGGGTTTTGCCACTACAGTTGAACATAGTACTTATGTACAAAATTTGGATGTAGCATTCATTCCCAATGCTCATGTAAATGTGACAATACTAGGCATTGAATTTTAGGGTGATCGTACAAACAAACATTGCATTGATACTTATGATTGGTAGTTGAGCCCCTATCCTTATTGTCTTCAACCCTTCTTTCTAATTGTCGAGTGGTGTTCTGTCCTATTTCTCAATTTGACATCCTCCATTTGTCTAGTATATGAAGGATGTGGTTTTTTTAGCAATGGCCTCCCCCACGACTAGGGGGTTTTGCCACTACAGTTGAACATAGTACTTATGTACAAAATTTGGATGTAGCATTCATTCCCAATGCTCATGTAAATGTGACAATACTAGGCATTGACTTTTAGGGTGATCGTACAAACAAACATTGCATTGATACTTATGATTAGCGGTTGAGCCCCTATCCTTATTATCTTCAACCCTTCTTTTTGATTGTCGAGTGGTGTTCTGTCCTATTTCTCAATTTGGCATCCTCCATTTGTCTAGTTTGTCAGAGTGATCATGCATGGTTCCACATATAATAATGTTGGCATATTCTCCACATTTTTCATGTACCCATTTCATCATCTTATTGATCTTTACCTAAATTTCCTCTAGTGATTGTAGTATTGACAAAGATGATTCCACCTCTATGAGGTGAGTTGATTTCTCCTCTTTATGGACCTTTGTTATTTTGAGATTTTGGTCCTGTTAAGATCTTTCAACATTTTCCCATTTGGCTATTTCTCCTTCTTCTTTTGCTACCTTCTTGATAAGCTCTTCGAATATGTGGATTCATAGTTCATATAATTGACCTAGGGCATACATCCCTAAAGTTTCCCTTGTTTCATTACGAAGCCCATCCATGATGTGATACATTAGCCTTTCCTTGAAGAACCCATGTCCTAGGCAGTTGTTTAATAGTAAGTAATATCTTTCTAAGGCCATGTCCAAGGGTTCATGTTGCCCTTGTTTCCACTCTTGGATTTGTCTCCTCAAGGCTGACACTCTTGCACAGTTTTGATATCTTTTGTTGAAGAGTTCTACCATTGTCAGCCAACAACAAATTGATTTGGGTTTTAAAGATCTATACCATACTTTTTCTTGGCCAACAAGTGTCATAGGAAAGAGCTTAAGTCTTTGCCACCCATTATCAATGTTGTTCCATGCACAGGCTTCATGGAAGGCTTGTAAATGATGTTGAGGATCTAAATCATAGCCTCCTGAAAACTTGGGAAAGTTATTTAAATCAATCCTAGGTGGACAACTTTCCTTGTGATGCCTATGGGATATTTGAATAGACTCTTGTATATGCATTAGGCTCTTAGTGGCCAATAAGGGTTCATCATCACTAAGTAGGTTATGAGTTTGTGAATTGGGATGATGTTGTCTTTGTTCATGTTGGCATTCTTGAATTGGCTTGTGGGTTCGATTTTTATTTCTATGTCAACCTCTTGAGAGATGGTCATCCATGTCATGACATGAGGTTGAAGGAGAAAAGGAAGAGAAAGAACTGGAAGACTTGTCATGACTTTTGTAAGTCTTCCAATCATCCCCGGATATACTCTTGCTAACCATTGAGAAAGTCCTAGGCCTTACAAGCCCTCTCATTCTAGGAGATGTCCCATCCTACTAAAGGTATCTAAGTTGGATGATAATAATCATTGAGTATCGTTGGGGTGTCCATGAACATATGAGACTCTTGCATAAGATTGAGTACTCCAAACTTCTCCATTGTCATATATTTTGTTGGTTCTCCAATGAATTGCCTCACTAGTTGTTGCATTGTCATAGTCTTGTGAGAGAAACATTGTTGTGAATTGTGTGTGACTTATTTGCAATTAATTTCTTTCTAAAATTTATATCAGTAATGCTTTGTTATAGCAATCTTGGATGATATAACTAATCTAGATAACTAGCACCATCCCCCGCAACGGTGCCAATGATGAGCGGCGAGGTACCCCTACACTCAACCATATGAATATGAATGTGTACGTGCGATCCGGTCGAACTCCATAGACAGACTAGTTGTGGCACCTAGATAGTTACATGTTGATTGCAGTTCGCTATCTTTCCACTTGTACTAGTATTTGCTTTGTCATGTATGGTTTAGTCTAGAGTGAGGTGTTTGATGTGATTTCTAATTACTATGCTACTCCTAAAGACAAAGAGAAATAACTTGAATGAACTAATAGAAAATGGAAAATAAAGTGTAAGCTAGCCTAAGTGCGATGAGCATCCATCCTTAATCATCTATATGCATCTTGGACCTCCTATACTACTTCTAGGGTTACCAAGTGCACATTACTTGAGCACTACTAGATACGCTAATAGGTTACCAAGTAGTTACACTTAATTGTTCATGATTAAGACGTACTCATTCTAGATTAACAAAAAGAATAGTAAATAACGATAAAGAAATATTAACTAAGAAAATAATAAAAAATAATTAACAATTAAACAATTAAAAACTAAGTGAATGTTGTGATGATGATGTAATCTTGATCTTTATTGTTGACTGTGTGCATGTCCAAGTATGTCACACTCAAACAAAGGTTCTATACAATTACAATTATCACATTGTAGGCATGCAATTGGGAAAGAACTACAAACTAACTAAAAACTAACAAAAAGACTCTACTCTAAGACTTACCAACTAACTTCCTTCATGTTCTCCCAAATGCTATATTTATAGGCCTGCACAGGAATCAAGATATCGTGTATTAGATATCATTATCCAGGCTGCGATATCACATACTCGATATCGAGGATCCAATATTAGGGCCTGGCAAACCATGATTCATTAATAGTCATAATTAAAATAGTTAGATAATTTTTAAAATAATATTATTTTCACCATTATATTTCCACAAAAATAATGTGATCATGTTGAAATAATTTGTACTTGATGATGTGGCAATAATACATGGATGCTGATATGTTAGATGTGATAGATGATGTAGCTACTAACATGGCAATTGTGTTGACATCATCAGTTAACTTGCTAATGTCATCACATTGACTAGCATTGAGTTTGACTGGTCATAAATTTTGCATCTTGACTCTATTTTCTAAAAATTAGAAGTCATTTGCTAGATTTTTTTGTGTTTCTAATTTAATGGTGTTATTATATTCAACTATCCAATCAAGGAAAGATATTCAACATAAAATTTGTACTACTTATTTTAAGGTAATAAGTTGGTTACAATGAAATAATAACTCAATATGATAATGATAGTATGTGGATGATGGACACAATGCTTCTTCAAGCTAATTCATGATTATAATAATAAGATTTATTCTTCTAGAAATATTAACCACTTAATGCTTTTATTTGACTATTCTCTCTACATGGTTAATCAACTAACTCCCTTGGTTTGATAGATGAAGAAGATTTGCATTTAACAAAGTAAAGAATCAACACTTTATAGTGGAATAGTGATCTTATAGTAGTAAGCCTTGGGAATATGATACACTTATTAGGATGAAATGGTGGCTTTTGTATGAAAAATGTTTGGGTTCTAGAAGCAAGAACCTCATACTTTAGTCTCCTAATAAAAAAAAGTGATAACCTAGCCAAGTAAGTGAAATATCATACTACACTTAGAGCCAACAAAGAGTTTTTGAATAGCTATGTACATGAGGTCATGGAAGCTAATTAAACTCTATGCATGACATGACTAAAGAAGAAATATATTCAAGATAGTTCTCAAGATAAGGCATATGCATTAAAAGTTCTTAGACATGTACTTAATATTCATTGATAATAGTATTTCATATGCATAATGTGTTATGTCCTTTCCTAGATCAATTTGTCATTGTCTTCATTAATGATACTTGGGTCTACTCTAAGAATCAAGGATAACATAAGGAACACATAAGGATAATTTCATATATATTAAGAAAATAGTTACTTTTGCTTATGCTTCTATATATGCCAATTAGAAGAAAAAGATTTAGTTTCTTAATAATGTGATGTTAGAAGTAGGTTTGGCAGTGAATCCTTCCAAATTTCAATGATTATCATGATGAATTAAGTAAGAAGCTTCTTAAGATTGATGGAAAGCTACTAGAGGTTTGTAGAGGACTTTTTTTGAAGAATAACAACATCTCTACATAAGTTTCTAAGGAAAGATCATATTTACTCTTGGAGTAATATATTCTTGAAGAAATTTGATAAGTTAAAGAAAATAGATAAATCATAATAATTATACTAATCTCATTAACTCCTAGAAAAATTTTATGATATTTACATGGATACTTCAAGAGAAGGCTTTGGAGACATTTTATTATGAAACATTAAGTAATGACATATGCTTCTAGATAGTTGAACCTCATGAAATTAGACATCTAATACATGATCTAGAGATTGGTATTGTAATAATTTCTCTTAATATTTATTGGTACTATTTTTATTATAAGAATATAACATTTTTCATAGACCATAAGAGCTTACAACATATGATGAGCCAACCACAATTTCATATGAGATAAAGGAGATGGAATAAGTTATGAGTAGATTGTAACTTCATGTCCTAGAAAAATGGTAACATAGTAGTGAGTGTGCTAATTAGGACAAATATGGAACTCAATAGTCTCACTTTCTTACCTAGTCTCAAGGATTATATAACATCTTAATAATGCTAATATTCTCACCATTAAGAAAAGTTAAAAATATTGATGGTAGATGATTAGTTACTATATTTGATAGTCCAATTTTATTAAATAGAGTTATGTATTAGTGTTAATAAGACAAATGGTTAGAATGGATATATCAAATATTAGGAGGTACACTTATAACTTCTACCTAGTCTACAAGATAATTGGATGGAGTTCTTTCATTATAAAAATTACTTGCAGTAAGAGCTATTTGGGCCATTTGGGAGTAGCATCATATGAGGTAATGTATGCTAGAGTATATTGTATACCTCTTTGTTATATTTATATAGAGATTAAATAGAGAAACACCACATAGGATGTCATTAAAGAGCCTTTAAAAAAAGATCAAATTTTCAAAGAAATACATAAGGAACATAGGAAAGCTTCAACATGTATGTTAGTGACAAAAGATCTTCAAAATTTAAACATAGTGATTAAGGTTTATTTGGAAGTAAATATGATTTTATAATGAAGAAGAAGTTACTAAGGATTGAGAACTTAGAAGGAGGGGGGGTGTGAATAAGTTTCCCAAATCAAGATTAAATAACCATACAAAAAAAACACAACTAAATTTAATGGTGTTCCTTGACTTGGGTAGTCCACACTTGGAGGGTAGATCACTTACACACCTCCAGAATTTGTTTCTTTGAAATGTAATTGGAAGGGTACTGCACCCTATACAAGCTCTAAGCTCCACTTTGGAGTGTTTTGCTACTATGAAACCACTCAACCCAGCAAGGTCTCAACAAGCTTAGAATGTAGTTTCAAGAATCCCACAACCTTACAAATTGAGCTCCACTCCTAAGTGTTTTGATGTAGTAGAAACACTCAATCCTATAGGATCTTGATAAGCTCAATTATGATACCTTCTCACAAGAAGCACATCAACCCTAGTAGGGCAACAAGAGAGAAACAAAATCACAAGGAAAGTAAGTAACTCACTTTACAGATCCTTGTACTTTCAAGCACAATTCAACAATCAATCAAGCAAATGATTTTACAAATGAAGTATACAAGTACAATATACAAAAATTACTTTGATAGTGATAATTTATTTACAAAACTTGCACAATACCCAAGAGAATGAAGTCTTCTTATAGCCTTGAAGTTTTCAAAATCACCTCCAATTTTTGAAACAACTATTTAATGACTAGTCAACATGTGTCCTTCAAGATTGGGATGTCTCTCTAAAACTAACTTTCTTTTTGGAGAGACATATCTACTAAAGGTTGGATGTCTCCATGGAGATATCTTCTTCTGAAAGGAGACGTCTCCTATTTTTGGGAGATGTCTTCTCTACATGTGCTCTACTTCAATCAAGATGTCTTCTTCTTTTGGAAGATGTCTTTTTAGCTTTTTAACTTTAATTCTTGAAGCTTCCTTTTTCTGATTTAGCCTCCTCTCAATCACTTGATCATCTTCATATCACTCATAACCTTCAACTTTATCCATGCTTGTTCATGATCTCTTGAGTCCTTGTAGTCCCCTCTTTGACATCTCTTTGTAGATCTCTCTTCTCGAGTTCTCATTTAAGCCCTACAAAACATCACATTTCATAACACTCTATGCTCTTCATTTTTCTTAAGGTTTTGACATAGCAAAAGTTCAACAATCTTCCCCTTTCTAGTAATGTCCAAAAATTAAGAAAATGGGTAAATTGCTAAACCAATAAACAATAACAATAATCATTAAAAATGTAAAGACATATAAATTCCAATGGTAGCTAGGGACTAGGATAAAGGCTCTAAAGCTCAAGGTGAAGGGTAGAGATCATGTAAAATTTAAAAAGAAACTAGGATAATAAGAGTACACCACAAATAGATAACCAAGATAATCACCATCTTTCTATACCATAAACTGTTCATACAAGCTGTCCACAAACTGTTCATAAAATATGGCTGTTGAAATGTCCTAAACATGTACAAAAATTTTATATGTGCAAGTCCACATCAAAAGCAAATGTGTACATCATCAAACTATCCATATATATCAAATCAAATTGTTGATATCTATACAAAAATTCTTTTCCCCTTTTTAGACATCAATAAAAAGGAGAGATGATCCAAGAATGCTAGCCATTGACATCTATAGCATTACCAAAGTCCTCATTTGAAGTAATTGTAGCTTTGGATGGTCTATATGTCTCTTCATCATCATCATCAATGTTGGTTCTGGTGTTGGTTCTGGCCACACATTGCTCAATATCATCATCTGAAAATGGGATATAGATAGGGGCCCTCCATGGATGAAGCTTCACTTGAAAAGATGAAGTTGGTGGAGTTGTCCAAGAAGGAGTCTATTGAGAGGATGAGGAAGCATCCTTCCTTTGATACGTGATGTCAACTACAAGTCTCCATTGGGACGAAGTCCCAAAAAATACTCTTCATAACCTACTACTCAAATGATCTAGAAGCATCATCTTGAAGTAGAACACTAAGTCTAGGCTACTCCCCTTGGACAAGTACCTATGGTGCAATAGCCTCATCTGAATCTAACACATTGCCCAAGTCATAGGCTTGGGAATGTCTAGCTACTACAAAATGTCTTAGTGGAGTAGGAATATTCTTCTCACTATCTAAGATAAAAGGAGTCGTAATCTCCTTAAACTGCTACACATCAAGAGGAAGTGGTACTCCAACAACATCCATTCTTTTATGTACGTAAGAGAGATTCCTACCAATCATCCCAAAAGTACAAGAAAACAACCACAATATCTTCTTCAAGGAAGATCACATTTGCTCACTAGTAGATTTGGACCTTCTCAACTAAGAAGATGTCCTAGATGATGATGCTACTCTCTTCTTTTGTGATGGAGCTAGCCTGGTGTTGGGTCACACTCTTCATGTGAGAAGCTCCTCTTCTCTACATAATCCCCAAGACTCCTCTTGCCTTTGAGCAAAGGAATCTCTAGAATGAGAACACCTCTCTTACGGATCAACAAGCTGATGAGATGAGGGTGCACAAAGATCCTCTCTTTGGTGAACATGGTCAACATGTCATGGAAAAGAGTATGTTCCAAGTATAGTGGTTATCTTGTAAGTAGGCAGTAGAGAACAAAAGCTTGTGGTGGAAACAAATAGTTATAAATTCCCCCTTTTACAATAATTTTATATAGAAAAATAAGGAACAAGGTGAAAGCATCTAGAGACATTATATTCCAATAAACCCTACCTCTACCAAATGACACTAACTCTCTAAATAAGGCATCATACAACTCATCATGTGTGATGGGAATTATTTCATTCAAAAAGATATCATTAATAGAATGGATGGCAATCCAAAATAGATCTACACTAGAAATCCCAAGAAGTGCATTCACAACTTGAGGAGACATATCAATTACAAGATCCCCAACCAAGGATATAAATGCCCCAATATTAGCATTAGTAATAATAATATTACAAAAGAATTCTCTAATAAGAACTTGAGGAACCAAAAAATCCATAATAATGAAAGAAACCTAGTTCAAAACTTGAAAATATCTCATCAAAGATTCCTACCTATGTAGAGAAAAGGACAATGAATGCTCAAAAATGATATTGATAATTCAAGTTACCTCACATTGGTGCTCGACTTTGATAGACCTGAACTGAGGGATGTATGTGCATGGATTGGTAGTGGAGCCTCTACTTGACCTCTTCTTTGGTGGTGCCCTTGATGTTCCAACCTATGGATCATAGCTACTCAAATTGTTGTTGTTGTTGGTGCCCTTGATGTTCCAACCTATGGATCATAGCTACTCAAATTATTGTTGGTGGTGGTGCCTTGGTTGTCTCCTCATGGTTGTCTTCAATGAAAATGGAAAAAAGTGGGTTTGGAAATTTATAATAGCAGCAAACAAGGGTTTTTAACAAGAGATAATACATCTCCTTTTAAAGATATACATCTCATCCATGTTTTAAAAATCATGTAGATGTATTCTTTTCAAAGTAGACATCTTTGCTGCACTAAATGTAATGACAGGAAGATGTCTTGTTTCAAAAGTAGACGTCTCCTTTTGGAAGAAGATGTCTTCCGGAAGACATCTCCTCTAGGAGAGGCTCAACAAGATGAGGTTTTGGAATGGTTGCTAAGGATTACAGTCTTAAAATATACATGAAATGAATCAAATACTTACTTTTCTTGCCAAGGAGAATGAAGGTTCCTAGAATGCTAGAGAATGAGATTTTTCTTTCAAGGTTTTTCTTCTTACACAGACTTCTTCAATTTCCAAGGCTTGACACCCTCTCATAAATTTGTTGAAAAGAGTCTCCTTATTTCCTTATTTCTTTCTTTTAACTCTCCATTCTTTCTTAACCCCCTTGTCCTTTTGAGTTATCAAATTCTTCCTATGACCCTACATAGTTTACTTTCTTGGTGCATTTTGGTAAGACCAAGGAGTCTTATGGTATGACCAGATGTTCATATGGTAAAAATTTAAATTTTAGTTCCATTACTTATGCCCAAATTTATGATAGTAATAACATCTCACATTCCTATAGTAGTTAAACTGATCATACCTTGGAGCTACTCTTGGTTGGGATGTGGTGCCTATTGATTCTTCATTCTTTAGAATAACTTTTGGTTGTGATGAAGTTGGTATAGATGATCCATCTTGTATACAACATTTCATCCTACTCTTATCATGTGGACTTATTCCTTATCCTACGACCATTCAAAGGGACTCTTTCCCTTTAATAAATCTTTCATTCACAAGTTTTACAACTACAAGCTCTTCTTTCATCTACTCACAAAACTTGGTTAGCTTTTCATTTTGAGACCTAAGGTCTGAGATTTCTTTTGTAAGGTTTAAAATCTTTGAATTTAATGAAGAAATGTCTTGATCATTAATTTTTACTTGTTTACTCAACTTTGTACAAATATTTTTGAAAAGATAAGAGTTCATTTCACAAAAGTTCTTACCTTTGTTCTTCATTTTAGAATTCATCATCTAAGCTACCAACCTCATCATCTGTGAGAGCCATGAAAATGAGATGTAAATATTTTGTGGCCTCATCCACCTCTTCTTCACTTTTTTCTTCATCATCCCAGCTTGTGTAGAAGTTTGTCTTTGTTGGTTCCATATCATTTCTATCCCTCCTTTTCCACCTGCCATTACTAGGACATTCGGAGGCCACATGGCCTCTTCCACTACAAACCCAACATTCTATAGAAGAAGAATCAAAACTAGAACTTGAAAAATTTTTAGCTATTTCTTTACCTTTGAATTGATTAGATCTCTACTGATTAGACCTATTTTTTTCCCCATAAAGCTCTACAACCCTCTTTAAAGAATAGCAATTTCTTCTTCAATTCCCTCACGTTGATCATTAGATTCCTTTTCCTTGGAGGTAAATTTTAGAGCAATGGGTTTTTCTTTAATTGTCCCTTTTCTTATAAGGTTCATTACATAAGCAATAGGAGCACTTTGAAGCTCTTCAAATTTTAGAACTGATAAATCTCTAATTTCCTCCATGGTAGTAACCTTCGATCTAAACTCCAATTAGAGAGTTCTCATCATTTTTATTATGACATCACTTTCAGGAAAATCTATACCAGTATATCTAATAGCCACAACAAGATCATTTGATCTAGAGAAATAATCTTTTATTTTCTCTCCTTCTTTCATTTTGATCTTATCGTACTCACTTGCAAAACTAAAAGCTTATATTTCTTAACTATTTAAGTTCCCTCATAGGTACCCTCTAAATTTTCCCAAATTCCTTTAGCCATTTTACATCTATATACTCTATTAAATTCATATTTATTCAATGCACAATATAAATAATTTTTAGCCTTAGAGTTGTGCATAAACTTATCTCTTTCTTCTTTCATTTACTTTCTCCAAGGTTTGATGGCCTTTGTTGCATTATCGATGGATGTTGCGTAGCCTTTGAGGATAGACTTCCATACTTAAAACTCCATAGACTCAAAGAAGCCTTGCATCCTTGCCTTCTAATAGACAAAGTCAAACCCATTGAACATTAGTGGCTTTGTGTAAGATGTCCCCTCCATAGTTCACTCTTTAAATTGATGTCGAATGAAAGAGTACCAAGCTTTGATACCACTTGAGGATTGAGAACTTAGAAGGGGGATGAATAAGTTCCTCAAATTAAAATTAAATAGCCACAAAAAAGGCCACACCAAATATAACATTGTTCTCCAACTTTGATAATCCACAATTGAAGGGTAGATCACTTACACACCTCCAAACTTTTTTTCTCTAAAATGTGGCTTGAAGGATACCACACCCTATACAAGCTCTAAGATTAGCTCTGGAGTGTTTCACTGCTACAAAACCACTCAACCCCACAATGTCCAAACAAGCTTAGAATGTGGTTTCAAAGATCCCAAAACCATTACAAATTGAGCTCCACTCCAAAGTGTTTTGACGCTACACAAACACTTAATCCCATAGAATTCCAACATGTTCAATTATGATGCCTTCTCATAAGAAGCACATTAATACCAATAGGGTAACAAGAGAGAAATAAAATCATAAGCAAAGAATGTAAATCACTTTATAGATCCCTGTATTCTGAAGCATAATTTAACAATTAATCAAGTAAATGATTTTATAAATGAAGTACACAAGTATAATATATAATGATCGCTTTGATAGTGATAATTCATGCACAACACTCGCACAATACCCAAGAAAATGAATTCTTCTTATAACCTTAGAGTTTTCAAAATCACCTCAAAGTTCATGCAATGACTATTTAACAACTAGTGAAGATGTCTCCTTTGTGATTTGGATGTCTCTCTGAACCTGACTTTAATTTTGGGGAGATATATCTATGAAGACATCTTCTTCTTTTGGGAGACGTATCTTTTTTTTGGGAGATGTCTTCTCTACATGTGCTTTACTTCAACTAAGACGTCTTCTTCTTCTGGGAGATGTCTTCTTAGCTTTTGAACTTTGATTCCCAAAGTTTCTTCTTACTAATTTAGCCTCCTCTCAATCATTGGAGCATCATCATCTCACTTGTAACCTTCATCTTTATCCATTCTTATTCATGCTCCCTTAAGTCCTTGGAGTCTCCTCTTTGACATCTCTTTGTATATCTCCATTTTTGAGTTTTCATTCAAGCCTTGAAAAACATCACATTTTTCAACACTCTATGTTCTCCATTTTCCTTAAGGTTTTGACATACCAAAAGATCAATAGTTACCACCACTCTACACTAGTTCCTTTAATTTTGGAAAAGATCCAGATAGTTGCATATTAGTTTGATATTTTACATCAATTATGATCTAGTGATAAGATGATTTAACATTAAGGATGCACATGAAACACCTCAAAGAAAATTCAATTATAAATAGGGAAGTCCTATGGCCAAATTCTAATTGTAATTTTGATCATATTCAAAAGAAAAAATAAATGCCTTGATTTCCCTTCAAAAAATTCATCTTGTAACATTGTTTTTTCAAAATCCTACAGTGTTCATAATATGTAAAATGTAATTCATGACCCATATTATCAAAATGCTATGAATTACATTAAGCTAGCATATTTGGGTCCATATTGACAAAAACATTGTTAATTCTAGCACAAAATGTCAAAAAAGCCATACTTGTCAGTCCCAATGTGTATGACAAAAAATGTTGCAGTTCTAGCAACTATGGATGATCAAAAATGCTATAGTGTATATGCACATATAATTCCTCATTGACTTTCTTAAAGCCTATACCACATCTACCTAATAGCTCGATTTTACATTGTTTGTGCCTTTTGTGTCAACTATCTTACCTAAAGATATTGTCAATATGGCCAGTAACCAAAACTCTATCCACATCTATGACCTAAGAGATCCAGTTATGGTTGAACCTCACTAGTGTCTTAGGCATCTTGGCCGAAATTTCTCACTCATCAACATTATTGACAAATACTATAATTTTATTTGCACTAAGATCCAAGTTAATTTACATATTCCAAATAAAGAATTAAACTCTAAGAGCCAATTCAAAATTGTTCACAAAAATGGAAAAGAATGTATTCCTTTTCATTATGACCACATTAAATTATCAGTACCATATATGCACATGCTAGGCCAGTTGGTAGATACTAACAACTAGGTTAAAGTGAGTGAGTAAGCAAGTTTAGATCAGGACCAAGAGAACCAAGATGAGTTTGGAGCTTATTTTGAGAATAGCACTCACCTAGGGGATCATTCACAGCCATCTATCCCTATAGTAACTATGTTTAATTCTATGTCCCCTATCTCAGTGATAAACCAAGCACCTTATGTGACCTTTATGAAGTAAGCCTCTTAACCTATTTTCTTGTTCGCTTTCATGCTTACCTCAACACCTTTTGTTACAATGCCTCAACCTTCACTAGTAATTCCCTTCATACCCCAATCCTTTACAGTTTTGGCCAAGCCCTCTTATAGACTTCAAGTCCCACATATTTCACATAATTTATTTATATCCAATACTCTCTTCAGTCCTTGTATCTAGTAAAAACATCAATTTCTATGTTCAATCCTACTACAATGGTAGTCACATGATTCCTCCATTCTATATTGTTGCCCATCTCATAGCCACAAATATTTTAACAACTAGTGTAGCCCTTAGGAGCATCGCAAGGCTTGGATCAAGCCTTTCAAATAATCTAGAACCTTACTAACAAGTTGTGAAAGCTCAAACCTAGTATCACCCAAATGCTAAAAGTCATGTATTTTTACCAAGATGACCCCATTAGCCTAGCCATCCCTCAAATAACATTAACTACAAATATCTTGATTCTCCCACTTTACTAAATAAAATGGTGAAGGTAATCTAAACACATACCTTATTACCTTCCTCTCTAAATATCCCTTATCACAAGCATGGCCACACACTATGCTACATATATTTTCTATATTGTTATTGGGAAAGGCTCTAGATTGGTACCAAACTTTACCTAGTGGTTCTATCTCTTTCCTTGATGAATTAATAATTTAGTTCATCAACCACTTCAAATACAACTTGAAGCTCGATACAACCTAGAACTATCTCATGAAAGTGAAATAATGGCCTCTTAAACCAATCTAGAAGTTCATTCAAATATGGAATTCAACTCTTAACAAAATTCTTAAACCCATCTTTAAAACCCCTTTTTATGGAAAACTTCAAGAGAGTAGTCAATGATTTTATCAAGTCAAAACTATACTATTTAGAGCCTTAGTCACTCAATCAAGCATTTTCCTAGATTAAGAACATAGAGAATGTTGTAGAAGCTAGCAATAATCTGGCCTACATAGCCTATAACAACTAACATACCAATAGGCATAGGGATAAGGGTAAACAAATACATGTACTTGTAGCCACTGTGATCAAGGATGTGAAACCAATAGAGGGGTAGAACACATCTTAATCCAAAGCCCCTATTATTTCATCCAAACCATCAACTTCAAGCACTTCTAGTACCTCTAATCCTTTAAAACCAAACTTTGAGTGTAAGGAATGGTTTAAATACATGAAACTACCTATGAAACTGTCTGAGCTCCTTGATCACCTCCTTAAGAGTAGTAGTATCCAATTCATGCAACTATTAGAGAACACTTGCAAAAGACATGATCATCTATGTGAGATCACTAAGGATCCAATCATAACTACAAAAGACTATCCATAAATGCCTACATATTTTCTGCCACTATCACCAACTTCCTAGCTATGGTACTAATTTTTGCTTAGCCTTGCAAGATGACTTGTAAAAAATGATTGATAGTGGAGAATTGGTTCTAGATGCATCCAACCTTTTTAGACCCTAAAATCAACCAATGCAAGTCTAAAAAGACCTCCTCAACTCTAGCAATGATTCCTACACCATAGCCACATTTAATGTTTCTCATAAGCCTAGAACTACTAAGGAGCTGTTAGTAATTAGGGTACCCTCCACATAATGATTAAGCTTCAACTTCCTCAAGTTCAAGAACTCCTTTTGTTATAAGGGTATCGCCACCTACACCTCCCAAAGATCCATTCATTATTAGAGTCCCTTCTCCTTCTACTGATAAGCCTACAACAAGTGTTAACTAGCATGCACCTATAGTGGCAAATGCATCGACATCCTCCCAATCAAATAATAAGAAATCACCACTAAAATAATGAAAATAATTAGCTCCTAAGCCAAAAGCTAAGAAGAATATCCAACAAAAAATTTGAAAATAAGTAAGTCCACCAAAGCCTATCCCAATCTTAATTGTACCCATGAACATTGTTGCTTAAACTACGTCAACAAGCCAACCCAAGGAGAGCCACAAATAAGAGAAAATAAAGGGGCCAAAACAACCAATGCTTAAACATGAAGTCAAAATCCTAAGTAAGATTAAGGAAGTTAAAGACAATAAAATAGAAAAATCATCTACTAATGATAAATATTTCTACACTACCATGGAACAAGTGACACTTTCACTAAAGAAAAAAATAGTTTACTAAGCCTTTATGATTTGGTTATGACCCCTCCTACTCACTACAAATAACTTGTCAAAATGTTGACATCTATCCATTTGAGTGAATATATGCCTACCAATGAGAAGTTTATTTACTCTGTTATCATGCCACCTTCACTCAAGGAAGAAATGAAGTAAGTCACTTTGACATTTCGTGAAAGTGGCTTACTTTATTTCTTCACTAAAAATCTATAGCCACCTTCACTAAAGGAAGAAATGAAGTAAGCCACTAAAAATATAAAACAACGTGAGAACTAAAACCAAAAAGTGGCTTCATGTAGCCAAACATAACTAGGTAGTTCATAATGGTAACCATAGTTACATAGTATAATAAAAAATAAATAATACATAGTCTCTACAACCATAAAAGCTAAAAAATAATAACAACTAGAAATCATAACACATAATAAATGTAGTACATCATCATCAAATAGCCTAACTAAGCTATAGGAGAAGGAGGAGGAATGTCACTAGAACCATTACCACCATTACTTGGGGACTATAGACAATAAAACATGCAACCATTAGCAATCATAGTAATCATCAACATAGCCAAATAAAACAATAAACAACCATATTTTAAAAAAAAATTACAAACCTGAGGAGATTTAGGAGCAATTTCTTCAAGAGTGAACTTTGGAAGACCAACCTCAAGGCTAAGAAGAATCTTCTTTTCACTCATGTTAGCCTAATCAATGTCATTCAAATTCACTCCTTTAAAGATCTTCTCTTTCTAAATATTTGTCCACTCAACAGAAGCATGAGATAAGGTAGTTGTAGTTGTCTTCCTAGATGTAATCATGATCTGAGAAGTGGGAGAATCAATAATAACCGTTGACTCATGGAAATGTCTAAAAGTCCTCTCAACATCTATATCCCATACAAATAACTCATGTGCACACCTCTCAATGGCCTCTTCCCTTCATGACTTCTAGTAACTCTTATTCTCCTCCTTGTACTACCTTTTATGTGCCTTATATTTTTTACCCCACTCTGACACCCAAGCATAGTAGTCTCTCCACACGTGTCATACATATTATCATCTCCAAACTCACTTCCTTCTCCATGATGCTCTTAACTGCAACAACTCTCCCACATACATCTAACCAATATTGATTCTACTCTATCTCATTAGTTTTCAATGAGTCTTTATTGGCCATGTGAGCTTTTATAAACTCCTTTTGATCTCTAAGACTCTTCATCTCATCAAACAATTCCTTATTCTACTTCTTCATAGCTATAATATGTTTCCATAAAAACTCATTATAATGTTGAGATTACGAAAAGGATTTACCACAAAAGTTAGCACATTTTGCAACTCCTTCATATAGTTTCCTAGAAATGTTATCATGGTCAACTAATATAGCTGGAAGCTCATTAAACTCAATGAGTATAGTGGAATTGCAACGAACATTAGAGAGTGTTAAAACTAACAATCATAAAAGTAAAAAGTCATAAAAATCATAAAAACATAAAAAAATTAAAATACTAAAAAAATTACAACATTCCTTACCAACTCTTAGGTTTAATTATTGTAGTCTTTCAACCATATCATCCATCATTCTCCTCATGAACTCTACCTTGTCTAGGGCCTCTGTCCATGGATTAGATTGGAATGTGGATGTTTCCACATGGGTTTCATTTCCTCAGAAGATCATGAGGAATGTTCATTAGAGGATCACCTTCTGGAGGAATCTCACCTATGAAAATAGATTCTAGAACATCAGAAGATCATGAGGAATGTTCATTAGAGGGTCACCTTCTAGAGGAATCTCACCTATGAAAATAGATTCTAGAACATCATGGGCTTCCTTGGCCATCTGTTCTTCTTTTTCATTATGTCCTTGCTCCTCTTTTGTGGTAGCCTTAGCTACTAATTTTTGCTAGTCCTCTACACACATGGCCATAACTGAATAATAAATTAGTAAATCATTCAACCTAAAAGATAACTAAAAAATAATAATAAAACAAATAATACACATACGTACCTATTACCACCTACTGGGTCTTCTTAAGATTTATTTCTAGTTTGGATTGAGACATCTATTTTCTTTGAATAATAATAGTTTCCTCAATTCTTGGGTGTTTCATTATTTCCCTGGTATCTCCCTCAACCTCTACACATAATTGTTTAGCCCTTTATGCATTGTCCTATGTAACTATAGGCTTAACACCCATGTTGTTATGGAAACATCTACATAGACTACTTATATTCTTGGTTGTAACAAAAAGTGACTCATCAATATCCTCAATGACTACACATTGAGCACGTATGGTATCAAAAAAGTGCTCAACCTAAGGCCTAGAAAACTATGATGTATCACGTTCAACCCATTTTCCATTATAATTAACTACCAAAAACTCTATAAACATTATTAAATAGAAATTAAAAAATGTAAAGTGTACATGATACATAGAGTTGAGTTTCCTACAAAGGTTTTGGATTTCATTTCTAAGCCTTGTAACCAACAATGTATTCTAATCAAACCTAGTTCAATCTATAAGCACTTTTCTCATCATCCATGCCTACTATACTTCCATGGTTTTCTTTTTGAAAACAACATAGAAAGTACTCTTTATTGGAACAAAAGGTAAAACTCATTCACCTCCTCAATATCATAATTCTTAAAATATAATGTCATACTAAAAGGTGATTTGAGCCAAGCCTTTAGATCCTCCCTAAAAACCAAATATTTTCTTACCCTAGCTACCATCTTAATACCTTTAAGAGGTATCCCAAAAAAATTATGAAGAAACTTATCATCAATAGTTAAGACTATAGGCAAACTACATACACAAGTACAAAATTCCATAACATCCTCATCAAATGAATCAATCACATTTAACATCTTAGTAGGTGAAATAGATGGACTAGGAAGCATAAAAAGATTAAACAAGCCTATATCAATTATTCTCTATTGGATTTCTACATAAGCCTTGTTGGATAGTCATTCTTGTGCCTTTTCTACCTCATCCCACTTGAGAAGAATGTTCTCCTTGATTCGACTAGAACTAATCATAGTGATGGAAAACTTCCATATAAAATCTGTTATACACAACATAGTTGGTCTTTAAAACTATGAACAGTTAATGTGACCTAAGTAAGGCATAAAAAATTTAAAAATTAAAAATATTAATAAAGAATAATAAAATAAAAATAAGTTACACTTACTTGACTTAGTGGGTAAGGATAATAATTTATGTTGAACCAACACACTTACTCCTAGATCTTGGAGGTCCCAAATTTCATGGATATGTATGGTAGCCACACACTTTAAGTACACTTGAGAATACCTCATCTTGTAGGTAGAAAACTTTGCACCAAGTTGGCTAATCACTTGTACACTAATGTTATCTCCTTGCTTGAATTCCTCCAAGGTTATAAGGGCTAAGGACAAGGTTTGGTCATTCGACACTAGTCCTTCTCTTTGAATCTTAAATATGTACATAAATATAAAATCAGTCAAAAAAGTAGCATCAACACACAAAATGTTAAATCAAATTAAAAATTACCCTTCCAACATGTAGAGATTGTCAAGAGGATTTTGAAAGAAGGTAATTGGCCTATGACCTAACATTAAAATGTTGTTGGAATTATAATGTAAATAAATGACCATCTTCCAAATACATGATAATTATCAATCCCTAAAAAATATGCATTCTCATGGTGCTTCAACTCCATGTAAGCCTTAGGGTCATCTATTATATAGTCTAGGATAGAGTTTGATGATCCTACCATGAGGGTCTTTGTGATCATAATAGCATCTTCTATAGCCAAGTGTCATCATATTATCATACTAGAATTCTATAGCAAATATAGTAATAACTCCTTGGCACTAGGCCTAAACCACACATAGGATTTCTCATGAAGGATCATATCAAGCATGGAACTATTAGGGAAGATTATTCCCATATAACACAAGATGCCCATCATTTCTATTTTAGCATAGCCCTATGTAGATATCACAAAATATGTAACTAGCAAAACATGAATTGATATTAAAACCAAAATAAAACTTATATTAATGGAAAATTAACAAGGGAAACAAGGATTCAAGATAGTCAAATTCATGAACAAATTGGGAATTATGCTTAACATGAAATTAAAACATTAAAAACAACACTTGAATAGGCTAGACATTGTGTCAAACAGTTGATATGAAACCTAAAAAGCCTTTTGAAAACCTAATTTACACAAAACATATGGCCAAAATCAAAAACTTTGGAACCTAAGGAGTAAGAAAATTTCAAAATTACTAGCTTAGGAAACTAGGATAGTTAAAAACAAAGAGGATGGGATAACAATGTCAAAAACGTTATGGTTTCCTAGCCAAGGAAGCACACACACTAACCATTCCTTCCCCAAAAAATCAAAAAGTAACAAAATTGCTACCTTCCCAAGAAAGGAAGGCCAAAAATGCTACTCTCCTAGAGTAAGAATCCAAAAACATTGATCCCAAGATTAAGAAAAAACCATAATGTTGTCATCCCAAGCACTAGGCTCTAAAAATGATACCAAAATTGGCAATAAAAAGACCTAAAAACCCTATGTACAAATGAGAAAATATGGAAAATATTGGCTCCAAGGATGGAAAAAATTCAAAACACTAATCCTAGGCAATAAATGTTGACAACACTATCCATCAAGTCAAATTTGACCCAAACCCTACCTATTCAAGGCATAGCATCAATTAACTTATCAATACCATTGCTAGCCATGCATTATTATCATTTATAAATGGGTTCTCGGGATACAACCAAGTTAGGATTAACCCAGAACATCAACTTTATATAACCTTTATGACACCTTGGAGAACCTTTAGTTATACTATGATGCCTTTTGGTCTAAATAAAGTAGGTGCAACCTACCAAAAAGCCATGACCTACATCTTTAGTGATAAGATGGTAGCTCTACTGAATGAATATGTTGACGATATCACTATAAAGTCCAAGGTATTAATAATCCCCACAAGCCATGACCTACCAAAAAGCCATGACCTACAGGACTTGAATTAAGTTCTCCAACATTATCTCAAATATGAACTTTGACTCATTCCTAAGAAGTGTGTCTTTGGTATCAAAATCAAAAAGATGCTTGGCTTTATAGTCTCTATAGCAAGCATATGTATTAATCCCCACAAGGTTAAAGCCATAACCAACTTATCAATACCTAGTAACCTTGAGGAGTTATGTGGTTTGCAAGATAGATTATAATTTATTCATTGGTTTATCTTAAAAATTAAGGATAAGTTACAACCCATACAACATTTTCTTAAAAAGGAGATTCATTATGAATGGACAAATAAATGCTAAGTAGCCTTTGATAATATTAACCAAGAGTTAACTAAGTTGCCAACTATGTACTCACCTTAGGAAAATAAACCATTCTTCATATACCTTATAATCTCTGAAACATCAATAGCTTCTTTGATCTATCAAAAATGAGAAGATGGAGCAAAGCTACCAATCTACTACTTGAGCCATGCATTAGTAGCCTATGAGACTTGATACACTAAAGTTGAAAAACATTGCTTAGCATTAGTATTTTCTTTGAAGAAATAGAGACATTACCTCTTTAGAAGTCAAGTTAATATCATATGTAATGATAATGTATCAAGGGTCATTACATCCAACATCTATGAGAGTAGTTGAATAGCCCAATGGAAAACTATAATAGCTAAGTTTGACCTATCCTATGTGATACAAGATTCAACCAAAGACTAGGCCATAGCCACACATTTAACCACTTCTTTGATTTAAGACAACCCAACCATAGATCCTGAGTTTCCTAATGCACATGTCAATGTTATCAATAATATACCCAAAGGTTATGAGGCGATTATGCATTTTGATGAAGCTTAAACTACAAATGGGGCTAATACCATTGTCATCATCATGCTTCCCTTTGGTGAAATCCGATCTTTTTCCTATTTTTTTGAATTCTTGTGCACCAATAATCTAGTAGAATATGAAGGGTTATTTAGAAAATTAATGGTATCTCATAACCATGGATTTACATGCTTGATTATTAAATGCAATTCTCAACTAGTGGTCAACCAAGTAACTAACGTATACACTTGTAAAGTTAACCACTTGCAACCATACTGTAACCTAGCAAAAATGCTCATTCAATAATTTATAGACATCAATATTCAACATATTTCCCAAACTGAAAATACACTCACTGATGCCATTACTACTTTAGCCTTGAGTATGACACCTAACATGTTTTAGTAAGTTACCTTCCATGATGGAGACTTATGCTCATCCCATCATTAAGAGCACTAAAAACATTTCTATGTCAATCATAAGCAATGCTCCTCAACATGAATGATATGATGAATTGAAGTACTACATCATGCATGTTGAACCTCCACAAAACCTAAATGCTTCTTAAATAGATGTCATATGTAAAAAATCCAAATAATATGTCATTGTGGCTAATAACACTTTATGTCAAAAATCTTATGAAGGTGTAGTGTTAGTATGTTTAAGCAAAGTAGAAGCCCATATAGTCCTATAATAGATACATGATGACATATGTTGAGGACATATAGGGCCTAGAGCCATGGTTTCTCAAATTAGAGGTCTAGAGTACTACTAGTCTTACATGGAAAACATTTGCATGCAAAAGGTAAAAGCCTATGATATTTGTCAATGCAATAATAGCCTTATACATGTGCCACCAACAAAGTTACACACTACTCAAATTACATGGTCATTTTAATGATTGGGAATTAACATAATTGGACCTATAACTCTTATGTTTTCTATAGGGCATAGCTTTATTATCACTATAACTAAGTATTTTATGAAGTGGATTGAAGCTATTCCTTAAGGAAAAAAACCTCACAACAAGTATACAAATTCATCCTAGATAACATAGTATCATGTTTTAACTTATCTCTAGTCATTGTTACTAACAATAGACCATAGCTTACTAGCAACGAAACTTGAGCCTTTTACAAAAAGTTACACATAAAGCATTCTTTTTCCTCACACTATTATACATAAGTCAATGAACAAGCTAAAACAAGTAACAAAGTTATCATTAACCTTTTAAAGAAAATGTTAGACAATAGCAAACATAGATGGCACAAACAACCTTTGTATGTGCTATGGGCCTATAGAACAATATTATGAATTGTAACCAATGTCACACCATATAGCTTGGTTTATGGATCTAAAGCTATGTTACCTATTGAATTATAGATTTCATACTTTAGGATAGCTCTATCTAACTATATCAACGATGAATAGAAAAATGAACTGTATACCATTGACTTGGATTTAGTGGCAAAGCAATGAATGAAAATACTTACTCACATTGAATGATACTAGGAGAAACAAAGATAGCACTACCACCATGATCCAACTCAATGGAAGGTCAAAGAAGGGAACCTAGTCCTCAAGGCTATTCATGAACATTTAAATAAATTCATAGATAACTAGAAAGGATCTTTCCTAGTGACCAAGGTCTATGAAAATGGAGAATCCAAGATATTAGACCTAGATGGGAATGAATTGGATAATCCAGTCAACCATTCCTATCTTAAACCATATTATATCTAACCTTAACCTGTTTTCTTTTAGTTTCTCTTTACCATTGTTTGTAGGTTATACATGACATGGATAAACATTATGACTTGTTACAAGCAAGCATGACCTCTTCTATTTTATTTCAAAACATTGCAAACTTTGTACAAATCAATCTAAAAGGAAAGATACAACATTCTCAAATTCTATCAATTGTGTCTTAGGGTAGCTAATTTTTTCTTGTTATCTCATGTAATCTCTTGTAATCTTCATGCAGTCTTTGATTTTTTTTCTTGTTCTCTCTAAGTTTTGTTTGTAGGATGAGCTTGGAATCATTGCAAAGGTACAACTCATCATAATAGTGAGTTACCCTATGAACATGACTAGCTTGTTTGACCATGCCAACAATGCTTGCCTCATATCACTTTCACTACTCTTTCTAAGCCATAACTCTATACCAATTTCAACTTCTTTATCTTAATAACAAAGAAAATATATGTTTTACACTTGTGTCTCATGGCCATGTAACATCTTCTATAACATGCTTCATCATTCAATTCATTGAATTTTCAAACACTTCATTCAATGAAAAAATAAGAATCTAGCCTTGGTATAGAAATTCAAGGAAGGTTTCACTCCCACAAAAAAAGGGAGAAAATACCATGAAATCCAAGAGGCCAAGGTAGCCTACAAAGTAAACAATGATTCGGAAAAAAAATGAAGAGTCAAGTGGCCAAAGTAGCCAATACCCAGCACTACTTCCTTCAAATACAAGCACATGTAACCAATATAACAAGCATGAATCATGAAGTATGTCATAACCATGATGTAAAAACATTTGGAATTCTTTGTTAGCCTATGTAACCATTTTTTAATAGCCAATTTAGCTAGAATACCTTACTTCAAATTATCATCATTCCATTTCAACCTTACTTCGCTATTGCAAGTGATGAGTGGCGAGGTACCCCTACACTCAACCATACAAATATGAGTGTTTCACACAAAATCTGGTTGAACTCCACAGACGAACTAGTTGTGGTATCTAGATAATTACTCATAGATCGCAGTTCGCTATCTTCCCATCTAGACTAGTATTAGCTTTGTCACATATGATTTAGTCTAGGATGAGGTGTATGATGTGTTGCTACACTAATGCTACTCTTGGGGATAATGGGAAATAATATCAACTAAACTAGAAGAGAGAGTGTGTGAGAGAATCTAAGCTAGCCTAAGTGCGATGAGCATCCATTCCTTAATCATCCATACACATCTTGGACCTCATGCATGACTACCACTGGGATTACCAAGTGCATGGCCTAGGTACGCTACTGGGTTACCAGGTAGTCACACTTAAATGATCGTGATTAAGTCGTACTCATTCCGTGTTACTAGGAGATAAGGGAAAGGAGATATTAACTAAGAAGGCAATAAATAACAATAATAATTAAATAATTAAGCTAAGTGGATGCTACAATGATGAAGTAATCTCGATCTTTATTGCCGATCATGTGTGTGTCCAAGTACGTCACACTCGAATAAGGATGTCGTACAATTACAATCATCACACTATAGGCATGCACTGGGAGAAAGGGTTGAGAGGAAAAACTGACAAAAATTCCCTACCTTAATACTAAAGACTATTGAAAACTTAACCGTCCCTTTCCAAATCTACCTGCCTCTTATTTATAGATGAGGAAATAGGCTGTGATATCGTGTCTAGGCTATGATATCGTGTACATGATATTGCATACATGATATCATGGGTGCGATATCACAGCCAATAATTGATGACTCATCATACCCCCACGACTGAATGAAAACTTGTCCTCAAGTTAAAGTGAGAACAAGCTCCATTGATTACACAGTGGATAGATATGGAATTATTGACTGACTAGAATGGATTCATTTCGCAGTGTGGAGTTAGAAAAAAATTGAGACACAAAACGAAGAATGCAAAAGAAAATCCTATAACTACAAAATTGGGTGAAACTCATGTAGTTCCTAGTGGCGATGGCTCCTCCATGGGTTCCTTTCCCTTGTCTTGCGCTCCAGGTCTTGGGATTTAATGGCATCTAAGTATGGCCTAGAATTTCTCCTCTTCAATTCAAGGATCCTATAACATCCATGCCAATGTTTCAATGTTTGATGGAGTCAGCACCTCCCATGGGCACAGTAGTTATGGAAACATTTTATTTTCTTTGACATACCAAGCTGCAAACACCCGTTGTTCCTCCTCATAGGCTCTAGCTTTATCTCTGTATTCTTGAAAATCTGTGAGCCGTCGAGCCAAGTTTGTCATGACACCTTTCTACCCCTAGTAGCTTGCNTGTCGAGCCAAGTTTGTCATGACACCTTTCTACCCCTAGTAGCTTGCTTTAACCACCATGAGTTCAAAATTTTCAACCTCCAATTTTTGCAATATTTTTTTGCATTCTGCAAATTCTATTTCATACTTGACATAGGTGATTGGCTACCTGTTGCTCGAGCTCTATTCTCAAGTGCCCTGCTGTTAACATGGCAAGGTTGGCATACTACAGGTTTGCCAACTCCATGTACTCTATAAGGTCTTGGATCTGCAGGTCTTCGCTCTTAACTTCCACCTAGTGGGCAAACGTGTATGTGTCCAATATGGCCTGCTAGTCAGTGTGTTGAGCACTGAGAGCATTGATGTGGGCCTTGGCCATATGGATGTCCTTCTCGATGATTTTTTTATACATCCCCACTTGGTCCTAAAAATGCTCCTTCAGTTTCTCATGCCATTTAGCCTCATTATGCCATGCACTTATTTCAATGGTCATCTTCTAATAGATGGCGCATACCTCCTCCATTGAGAGGATTTGATTTTCCCTAGCTAAGCAGTTCATGTCTTGGTTAAGTGTTCTTCAAGAACATTCTTTTGTTTCTCCACAAAGGTCAACCGAAGATTGTCAGCAATAAGTTATTTTTTTCTCTTATAAGGCTTTGAGTGCCTTGGTGTGTGTGTAAGTTTGCGCTCATGCCGCAGAGGCATCCCAAACAACCTTCTCTTTTTCTTCCACCACCCTATTATTCTCTGTCAATAGTTTAGTAAGTTTCTTGGTTCTGAAAGTGTCCAAATGATCTACGGGAATGAATTGAGAAGGATCCTGATGTGCTTAGTGTAGGGAAAAGAGCCTTTCATGCAATCTATTCACTTCTGCTTCAGCGTGCTCGGCTCTCATCTCCATCAAGACTAGCTTCCCCTTGGTGGAAATGAGGTCTGATTGTATTGCTGTAACATCCTGTGGGATTTCAAACAAGGACATCATTACCTATCCTATCTGTAGCAATTGGTCAAGTACATCCTCATGTTTCATAGGAGTCATTGAGGTACCAACCAAAGTTTGACCATCTTGTGCTCCTGTAAGATCTACCGATGGTGCAACAGGCACATTAAATGATTCCTTAATGTGGTATGCAACCACTTCTATGGCTCCTATTACATCCTGGTGCTGCATGACCACCACTGTGGCCCCTTCACCAGTTTCAAACTGCACCTGAAAGGACGCAGTGTTCCCTAAAATCTATTGTGACCAAGCACTCTCTCCTCCTCTTGTCTAAATGAACACTTCACCTCATGCACGATGCATAGAAACCATGGGTTGTACAGCATTGTCGATAATGTGGAAGAGATTTGCATCATCACGACTTACCCAACTGACCGTCTCAGTGATGGCCCTAAGATGGCTCATTGACGATCTGTAATCTTGCGGCGGTGACAGTGGTTGATCCTGTTGATCCATGCTAGGCCCTACTTCTTATTGTTGGCTAGGTCCTATGCTTGGAAGTTGGTTGGATCTACCAAGTTGAGTTGCAGTTGGCCCTACCATCTATTCTTTTTCTTGTTCTAGCCCCAACATCTCACCAATGATTTTCCTTACAGCTGGTGGCTTTAGTAGTTCGGCATACAAAGAATTTTTGGATTTTTGAAGGACATCATTGGTGTATCCTCTGATACCAGCATGTTTGCACAACTTCTTAATAAGAAAAGGGAAGGACAACACAAACTTCCTTATCTTCCATTCTTTAAACTACCTCATTATCTCCGTAAAATATAGATGAGACAGGTTAGCATTAACCTTTCCCATCAACACTGCATATCCTCTTGTCACATATGTTGAAATTATTTTTAAACCTTTTGTGGGAAAGATGTGATAAGTCCCTATTTTGAAATAAATCCTCTCTTCTATCGTCAACTCCCCAAATGTCTTATCTTCCTTTCCATACATTCTTTCTAACCAAACTCGTTGCACATCAGGATCTAAATGGGTAGACAACTGAACAACCTTTAGCCCTGTATTCAGAAGGTTTAATACTTCTAAACTGGCTTGAATATAGAAATCAATAGTCACACCACAAATGTTAACCATGGTGCCTTGTTCTTTGTTGTGCCAAAATTGGTACATTTCCCCTAAGTACCAGGCACCACTTTCACAGAGGGTAGGCCATAATGGGGACTGTTTGAGGTGATCCCTAACGGCCTTTGGAGAACACTCTACAAAAGATCCAAAGTTTAATTCCACAATCACTACAGTAAATATGTACCTTTCATGGATGGCCTGAACACAATCCTGGGGCAATGTGAGATGTTGTCCCTATTCAAATGTTATTACTCCTCCTCCTTCTGACTACCTTGATTGTATAGTAGCAAGGTCATCTTGGTGGATACTAAATGATTTTTCCTCCTTCTCTGCATGTTTTCTAGCAGGAACTTGTCCTTCACCTCTCCTAGGTCACTTGATCCCACCTTGAGCAAGACCTTCTTGTTGTCCACGTTTTGGGGCCATATGCAATCACACGAGGCCAATCATTAGTAATATTGTTACCAAAGTTAGGTTATACCTTAATGCTTACCTTAATGAATTTTTTTTATCTCCATGTGATGTTAATTATTAGGAGAGAATGTCCCTAAAATATTATAATATTCAATCCTCTTTGCTTAGCTGGTTTCCAAATCTAGTTTCTTGGTATAACTAAGGAGATGAAATTGTTTTTGGCACATTTATCATTAATTTTATAACTAATTACCCTTAATAATGTCCTTTGGACGATGAAAAATTTCAAAAACTTTATGCACTATTCAGTGTGTGACCCTCCCCCACAACTAAGCTAAACACTCCAAGTTCAAGTAGGTTCAAACGAAATGAAAATCGGAGTACCAACGAGCGAGTTATGGATATGAAAGCAAGGGATGTGCAATCGTGAGTCGTACAAAGAAATTTGAAAAACTTCCCCCACATGAACAATTTCAAATGATGTTAAGTAGTGCAGGGTGGTCGCGTATATATATATTCTTGGGATGCGATATCACGTACGCAATCGCGTAGATGCGATATTGCGGCCTATTGATGTTAGGGAACTTATGGAATATACCAAATTTTTAATATTTTTTTGAAATTAAATGATGTAAACTAAGGACATCTGGATGAGTGTTAAAGGGTTCCAAGGTAATTTAACTAGCTCTGAGGGCACAAAAATTATGTTGGTGTTGAATTTATCAATAAGGACCTCGGGTGGTAAGAGGGAGAAAAATGCTATGTGATGGTTCATAGGAACGTTTGAATCAGAGGGATAGTAATAAGGGAAGGAATATCGTTAACAATATGCTAAGGGTAATAGATGGTGTGTGGAAGATGTGTTATGAGTGAAAATTACAAAAAATTACACAAGTGGGTCCTCCCCAAAGCAGATTCCAACCTATAATGCCCTTGCACAACCACACTTAAAAATGTTTGTAGGCACTAAAAGGGTTAAATGTAATCTACACTAGTTCCACAAAACATACATATGTAAGTATCACCAGAATAAGGTAATAATTCTACGCTACACGAGACACGAGCCACAATTACATGAATAGTGAGATGAGATGAACTATAGAAGGGATTATAGAGATTGGGACATGAGGTAACTGACCCAGGGCACAATGAATCCTACGTGTAAAGCATGATTAATGTGTCATTAACCTGTTGTTCCAAGATCAGGACTAAGTCCATTCCTCTGATCAATGACACCTCATTGTTTCATCCCATGATGAGCAACTTATGAGAGTACCATAACAACAAGGCATACGATCACTTGGCATTTTGTTCAAGGGAGGAGTGATTTTTGCTTTGTGGCACTTTCTTTATTTTTTTTATTGCTGAATCCAAAGAAGCCACCAACCTTAAGGCATGGGTGCATATCTTTCCAATGGGACCCCCTAGAATAGCATTGGATTTTTTAGTTCCTTTTGATTACTCTTACTCCCACTTTGTGTTAGATCTACAAGGATCTTAGTACAACCACGTTGCATGATAACTCTCACACACGTCACCAAAGAGAATCTACAAGTCCCCTTGATGTCACATCCTAATCATTCCCTCTTGGTCCATCCTTCTTCATTCTAGGAACAATGAACACAAAGTTAATTTTAAGTTTAAGGATGTCAAGAATATCACTGTACCCTCGAATAGAAACTCTTATTTGTAGAATGGATGAGTGGGTGTAATGGGCTCATTGTCCAAATAATTGATCACTCGAGACTCGATAACATAAAACACACCTCAACCAACGAGCCACATGAGTGTTTTATTCATAGATGAGATTACTTAGAAAAAGATAAAAAGACAAATAGACAAAAAGATAAAACAAGAAATTGAAAAATGAAAAAATGGAAAACAAAAAATTGTAAAATTAAAGAAAATGAAAAATATTTATTAATCCCGCTTGTTATTAGAATGGGGGATATCCCCCATAACTAAACGGTTGAGCATGGAGAGGATTAACAAATGAAAGATGAGGATCCTTGCATGTTGGACATATCGAAACTTGGTTATACTTACCCCATTTGGGTTCACACACTTGATTATAGTAAGCATAGTGGGACAATTTATAAGATGTGGTTCCTGGGTAAAGAGTTGACCCACTATGATACTTGAGACTGTAAGATGGTATGCAAGGATCGGGATGTCTCTCTCCATGGCTGTATTCATTGAGCCGTATGGTTGTTGGAGTGTTAATTGGTGGCCCTGATGAGGTGACACGAGGCATTGGATTCAAGGAGAAGGATGCACCACAATATTGGACTTGTGCTGAGTTGGAGAATGCAGTGGCCTTAGAATTGTGTTGTCCCTTCCTACGGTCATGTCTAAAGAAGGGGTGCGCCTTTGATGTTGAGGAGGTCTCTCACTGCTATTGGAAATAGTAGCGTAAGTAACATTCGTGGGTTGTTGCTATAGTGTAGACACTTCAGGAATAGTTGGTGGCAATGTAGAAGGAGGGAAAGGATGAGAATGTTGAAATTTAGGAGAAGTGTTAGGTACACAAGGCGGTGGTTGTGTTGAGGACATGGGCTAATAGTACTGAGGGGAATAATAATGCAGCAAGATAGAGTATGTTGACCTAGTTGAGGAAATAGGATGTTGAACTAGATAAGCATTTAGATTCAGATGATATGAAGGGTGTCCCTAGTTTAGGGATGGCTTCCTCCATGACTGGGATTATTGCAACTATGATCAAACACAGTATCTTTGTATGAACTCTGGGTGTAACGTGCTTCCCCAATGCTCATATAAATGTAACAAGATTGGGCATTGGTCCTTGGGGTGATCGTACAGGCAAATATTGCATTCATACGTATGATTAGCAGTTGAACTCTTATTCTCCTCATCCCTTCTTTTTTATTGTCTAATGATATTTTGTCTTGCTTCTTGGGTTGTCAAAACTCTATCTCCAATAATATTGATATATTCTCCACACTTTTTATGCATCCATTCCAGCATCTTATTGATCTTTGCCTCGATTTCATCTAATGATTGTTGTATTGGAAAAGATGGTTCTTCCTCCTTGAGATGGGTTGATTTCTCCTTTTTTTGAATTATGGACCTCTGTTAAATTGAGAATTTGGTCCCGTTGATGTCTTTCAACACTCTCCCATCTAGCCATTTCTTCTTCTTCTTTTTCTACCCACTTAATAAGCTCTTGGAATTGATGGGTTTGTAGTTCATAGAGTTG
>MNCI01009777.1:575928-677723 GCA_015680685.1 Gnetum montanum
GCATTATCGTAGTCTTGTAGGAGAGGCATGATTGTGAAATTGTGTGTGAATTTGTATGTAACTTTTTGTAATTATTTCTTCCTAAAAGATATATCATTAATTCCTATACAGAGACCTTGTATTATATAACTAATCTAGATAACTAGCACTGTCCCTGGCAACAGTGCCAATGATAAGTGGCGAGGTACCCCTACACTCAACCATACAAATATAAGCATTTCACACACGATCTGGTCAAACTCTATAGATGGACTAGTTGTGGTATCTAGATAGTTACTCATAGATTGTAGTTTGCTATCTTCCCACCTGGACTAGTATTAGCTTTGTCACATATGATTTAGTCCAGGGTGAGGTGTATGATGTGTTCCTACACTAATGCTACTCCTGGGGATAATGGGAAATAATATCAACTAAACTAGGAGAGAGAGTGTGTGAGAGAGAATCTAAGCTAGCCTAAGTGTGATGAGCATCCATTCCTTAATCATCTATATAATCTTGGACCTTGTGCACGACTACCGTTGGGATTACCAAGCACATGGCCTAGGTACGCTACTGGGTTATCAAGTAGTCACACTTAAATGCTCATGATTAAGTCATACTCATTCTACATTACTAGGAGATAAGGGTAAGGAGATATTAACTAAGAAGGAAATAAATAACAATAAAAATTAAATAATTAAGCTAAGTGGATGCTGCAATGATGAAGTAATCTCGATCTTCATTGTCGATCATGTGGGTGTCCAAGTATGTCGCACTTGCATAAGGATACTGTACAATTACAATCATCACATTGCAGGCATGCACTGGGAGAAAGGGTTGAGAGGAAGAACTGATAAAAATTCCCTACCTTAATACTAAAAACTATTGAAAAATCAACCCCCCTTTTCCAAATCTTCCTTCCTCTTATTTATAGATGAGGAGACAGGCTGCGATATCACATACGCGATATCCCGTATAGGTTGTGATATCGCGTACGTGATATCACGTACGCAATATCATGGGTGCAATATCATGGCCAAAAATTGATGACTCATCAACAAGTACTCCTTGGCATGCTTTGACAACTACAAAATCAAGTATGAAGCGCAAAGCATTAATGACAAACCTGTAGTAGTGTTTCACATTCTTTGTTGATGTCTTTCAAGTCAATCCTCAAAACATCAATAAAGAAGGGCTAATGAAACACCTTAGAGAAAATTCAATTATAAATAGGGAAGCCTTGTTGCCAAATTTTATTTGTAATGTTGATCAAATTCAAGATCAAAAATAAATGCCTTGATTTCCCTTCAAAAAATTCATTTTGTAATCCTATTTTTTCAAAATCCTGGAGTGTTCATAACATGTAAAATGTAATTCATGGCCCATATTATAAAAAACATTGTAAATTACATTAAGCATGTGTATTTGGATCCATATTAACAAAAACATTGTCGATTTTGGCATAAAATGTCAAAAACATTGCACCTATTAGTCCTAGCATGTATGACAAAAAACATTGTCATTCTAGCCAATGTGGATAGTCAAAATGCTATGTTAACATCCATAAAAATTTCTAGAACTAAATCCATAGAGAAATGACAAATCATGGCCTATTTAAATAAGAATTGACATCATCTTTAGGACCATTTTGGACACATATGAGACTTGTTAACATAAAGAGACTTTTAAGACCTTTTGGAGCCTTCTCCCCCAACTTTGATCATTATGAGAAGAGAGAACCTATTGAAGTTATCATCCAACAGTAGATCAATCAAGCTAGATGTATTTGAGTTAGCTATAGAACACATTCCACTTTCCATGCATTACATTTCAATGGTAGTTCCAAAGAGATCTCTGAAATGCTTGTATTCTAGGTTGTAAAAGACATTTTGATCTATATCTTCTGAACATGTATTTCACAAAATTTTTCATTATTAATACAAGGTTTGTATTTATTTTGGTCATATCTTTTACTATTATTTTTCTAGTTATCTCTCAATTCTCAAACAGATCCAATGTCTAATCCATAGTTTTCTCATTTTCTTGCTCATTTTTACTTATTTTCTTTTGGTAATAGAGTTTTAACTCCTTAAGTGATTGACAAGACCACCTAAGATACCTTAGATCCTTTTTGAGACCTATGGATCTTAAGTTGAAACTATTCTATCAATATCTATTTAATTTCCAACATAGAATTTTTTTTTTCTCTATAGCACATATATTAGATTTAATTTATGTGATAAGGTAATGAAATGTGCAAGTCCAACTTGAGGATGAATACTTAAGAATATTTAATCACAATTAGAAAGTGTATGGAAGGATGCTGATGTCATCCCTACCTCAATAGACCCCAAAACAATCAATTTCACAAGCTTCCTAAGTAATTTTAAGTTAGAAGAACAAGATAATGAATTGGAGAAAATTATCCTTTTTATAAGAAGACTCTCAAAATGTAGAGAATTACATCAAAGATGAGGAGCCAAGCTCAACTCATAACTATCCCAACAATCTTAGAGGCCACACATATCCCCTTTCAATACATGAAAAAGACAAGAGAAGAGACACTTATAATAAATTTTTTCAACTACTCTCCTTTACTTCTCACTTAATTTTTCTTTCACAAGCTGTAACATTCCTCTTGCATAAGTTCTTTTCTTGCACAAGATCATAAAAGAACATTCTTCTCTCTTGGGCTACCCTTCTCCTTGAAACTAACCTGCTTCCTTTGATTAGCCTCCTCCCTTGGACTCTTATTCATAGCTTCTTTGTGTGACATTTCATCTTTCCTCCAATTTACCATTCAATTTATGTCCATTAAAATGCATACAAGAAATCTTTAAGAAATAGGAAACATCTTTTCTAAGTTAGAGATTTCAAAGGAGACATCTTGAAATTGAGGAAGATTTCTTACTTGCTGGGAAGACCTCTCTCCTACCTGTGCCAAAAATAAAGATACTTGTTTTGAGGTCTAGAACCTCTGGATGCCTTCAAAAAAGTCCCCATAAATCCTTGATCTTGCTAAATTCATCAAAATGAGCCCAAAATACACCTAAACATGCCAAGACATCCTAGAATCATCATCAAAAAGGTCAACACAATAAGACACATACAAATAGAACACACATATATCCAAGATACATTGAGGATTATACAAAGGCTGGGTGATGTCCTTAGCAAATGCTTGAATAGTAAGTTACTCATATGATCAAAGTTATTTGGAAGAAAGTAGGATGCACAAGAAGCCACTAAGTAAAAAAAAAAGAATAATTTACATACTATTCACTTTGAGATCTTCCAAGAGGAAGATTCTTAAGGAGAAAAAATGTAACATCTTAATTCTAGATATCCCATCCTGGTTGCTACGTTTTGTAATTTAAAATCTTAAATTCTATTTGTCTAACCTTTTTCTTTTATTTATAGCCTCTCTTTTGTTATTCTTTAGTGTTCACTGACAATACTAGATGTTCTTGGGTTTATTTACATGATTAATCCTTTCTTGTAATTATACCTTTGCATTCATATTTACATATCTCTTTCTTTTGCCCTTTTTATGTATTTTAGGATTTTTATTATTTTATTATTATTTTCATTCTACCATAGTGTTTTTGCTTATAATTACCTTCATGGGATAAAGAAGGTTTTCATTATATTTGGAATATTTTCATTCCAATATCTTGAATCATAAAAAATGGTCATATTAAATCACTTTATAACTGATATTACTACATTATTATAAAAGTTAGTGTTTTACATTCATATTATTGGTATTTTCTATTATAATGTAATGAACCTTATTAATGTTTCTATCTCAAATAGCTTTACAAAATCATTTAGCTAAGAGTTGAATTTTTCATTATCCTTAAATTACCAAGTAACCTAGCATCATAAATAATTGACTAAATTTTTATTAAATCAAGAACTATGTTATGCTCATGGACTAGTATCCTTAAGAGAAACTTATTATTTTAATAAATCATATAAATCACTAAAAAATAATATTGAATATCTATGTAAAGATATTTAATATGCTTTCAAAAATATTCATTAACTACTAAAAGTTTTGCAATGGTAATAATTAGATCATAAATGATATTCACAATGAGATCATAAATAAATTTTTGAGAAGTTAATCCATTTTCTACCATCATTCAACATAAAAACATTGAAATAAATAATATTTACAAATTATTCATTAGAACTTAGTGGTTCCTCAATGCTGATTGATTACTAATAGGATTTACAATAGATGATAGTAACTTCCTAATAAGGTAGTCATCTATAGGATTATTTGGATCATATTTTCTTGCTCGAATGAAGTTTTCTTTATCTTTATCAAGAATTTTATTACTTTTTTTATCAACTATCACAACATACTCTCATCTGTACTGTTGTTATATATCTCAAAAAAGTGTTGTAAAGGTTTTTGAAAGATTAGATGCATAGCATCTTTTTGATAAATTTTTTGACATTGTATTTGATACCAAGTAAATTTAGGTTTTACAATGAGATCCTTTATAAGGTAATTTGTTATTCTTTCTACATTAGCTAACTAAGTTGAAGACCGAAATGCATATTCAATTTCTTCCTTCTTCAATTGAGTGAGAAACTCATGCACACTAGGTTGAATATAGTAGTACTTTTTCCATAGCATGACATCACATTTTCTTGTCAACATCTTTAGTTTATTTGTATTTGAAAAATGTACATCCCTTACAACTACCCCATTTGTGTCCATATAACTATTTTTCTTCTTTCTATTTTATCATGTATATCTACAAGTATTCACAATATGTGCATCAAATAATCATATTGTTATTTCAAATAAATATATTTCAGAACTAATTTCTAAATGTCAACATATTGATAATGCATATTAAAAATTAAAATATTCATATTAATAAGCATAAAAATAATTAAATATCAAAAATGTTAAAATGACAAATAAACATGATAAATGGGAAATAAAAAAATACATTTGCATTGTATGCTAGTCAAATACATTTAATATATAGCATAGGATTCTCCTTCTATACATTGGTACGTCTAATGCCTTAGATGATATTTTTCTTGTACATAATGTAGCCCTTAAATTAACAAAGGTTTATGTAAAAGAATTAGAAGGGTTCAAACAAGTAAGAATCACTGTGAAGTTAGCTAACAAGATTCAACAATTACTAGTAAGATTTGTAGAGTTTGAAACTCAAAAATCCGCATGGAAAAACATGAACTCTATAATTTTGCAAGATCTAAAAGATACACAGAAGTAAATAACTAATTTGAAAATGCAGAAGACTAGCCTAACATAGGCCTTTAATGAGGGAAAATAATCTTTGAATGCCATAGTAAATAATTAAAAAGCTCAAGAAATAACCAAAGATTGTATAAATGATTTTAAAAGGATATTATCTTCATTTTCTAAGCAATATTTTTATCTACCGGTGATGTTCATCATAGCCTCATTGTTTCTCTTAAATGCATATCATGAAGTCAAAGATAAATTTCTCAAGAAGCCTAGTCCAAATCCAAAATCACAAATTCCTAGTCCTAGTGGATCACCATCACTAAGTGAATTACAAGTCCCAAAATCTATGATAGAGAACATAGGTGCTAAATTAGAGAGTCATCAACTAACATTTTTAATAATTTGATGGATGTAGATATAAACATAGTTTCTTAATGATGATATCTATTTAAGATAATATTCTTGTTTATTGATTTATTTTTTCTATGAAGTTGTAAACTTATCCATTTACTATGACTAGCATGTTCTCTTTCTTAGTTTTTTATATTAACCTTATGTTATAATATAGTTTGAAGAAGATTACACTCCTAATATCTCTAGTCATTCCTTTTTGTAGTTCAAAACAACTTTAAAGAGAAAAATAACATATAATATGATTTTAAAAAAGGGAATTCCCACCATCATTTCACATGTTTTGATTATTGCTTTACTAATTACTAATATTATTATACTTAATCATATGATGCTCATCTAAAATTATCATTTTTAAGGAATTTTTTTAGAGTTTTTACTCCACAGCTATTGACAATAAATAAAATTCTTGATTTATGTTGTCAAGTGAAGATAGTTGAAGTAATTTAGTGAGTGTATTAGTCACTCTTTTAAGGTCATGAAATTCTAATTAGATAGTAAAGAATGCTTTAATTTCAAATGTTAAGCTTGAGGAGTGATGTTAAGAATTTGGTATATTCTATCAGGCTTTACACTCAAATAAGGTCTATATTATGTAACACCATGAACTTATGTTAATACCACCATGATATAATCACTGTCATGGTGATGTTTATTATATTATCCTTAAAAATCGTTATTTTTTCAAGATGTTCATTGATGAACTATTAACTATCTGTCATATCTATTTCATTAATCAACATGATAGTCCTCTTTGAGGATCAAGAACTTAGAAGGGGGGGTGGGGGGTTGAATAAGTTTCCCAATTCAAATAATCAAGATAGTTAAAATTTCACATAAATTTGTGGTTCCCAAACTTGGATACGTCCACACTTGAAGGGTAGAATTATTGCACACCTCCAAACTTTGTTCATTGAAAAATGTGGTTTAGAGGGCACCACAACCTTTACAAAGTTTGAGCTCCAGTCAAAGTGTTTTCTCATAAGAAACACACTCAACCCCACAAAGTCCCAACAAGTTCAAAATGTGGTTTTAAGAATCCCATAACATTTACAAAGAAATGAGCTCTACACAGTGTGTTTTCTCTTTGGAAACATACTCAACCCCACAAGGTTCCAACAACCTCACAAGATGCCTTCTTGCAAGAAGCACATCAACCCCGCGGAAATATAAAGAGAAAAAGAGAATCAATGAGAGAATGTAACTATGCTTTATAAGTTCCTTACTTTAAAGCTCTCACAATACAACTTACAAGAGATAGAAGATTGAAGTACCAATTACATCACAAGATATAGACAATGAAGGAATAATCACATGAATAGTGCTTATCCTTTTCATAAGGATTCCATCTATTACCTCCAGTTACTTAAAATGGCAAGGATCAATTGATACGGAAGCGTGATGGAATGTAGGTGCTTGGGGAGAAGTTGGATAGAAAAAAAATGACAAAATCTCCCCCCAATTTTTTTGCAAAATGATGAAATTTCAAAGCACAATGGGCGTATATATAGGGAGTTAGGGCTACATCAATGGGGCCACGTATATCAGGGGGCTGCGTATATAGGGCCCCATATACGCAGGGGGTCACACCCATTGACCAATGTTGACCAACCCATAAAAAGCCCAAAAACATGAATTCAAAATGTCAAAATGGGGTGGTTGAAGAGCATGAGAGACCTGAAACATAGTTGAGGACAAGAGGAAGGAGGGTTGCACTAGACAAAGAGTTAAAAGTAGGAAAACATGATGAGAAAGAACTCTGTGGGAAAGAAATTGAGTGATGGGTAACATGGAAACAAGCCACCAACAACCAAGAGGATGAAAAACTAACAAACGGCACAGAGAATACGCAAGTAGGTCCTCTCCAGAGTTGGTGGTAGCCTTCGTAGCCCTTGCATATCCCCAACACCAAGGTCCATGGTCCCCAGGGCTAAGGAATGGTGATCATAAGTTAATACACCCATGCATGAGAACTAGTCGTGGCATGAGAAGTTCAAAGGACTCACAACGAACAATCAAAACATAAGACCAGTAGTGAGGTGAGTCAGGGAGATAAATGGATGGAGAGAGAGGAGTGATAGTGGAATTCCAATGATCAGTCACATGAAACCCTGTGTAAAGTTGTGGTTAAGTGACCCGATAGGACCTTGCCTAATTTCAAATGCAAAACCATCCACATCCAATGACATCGAAGCAACATGCGAAGACTCATCCATCCCCCAAGTGGACAGTAATGCACTCATAGAGAACCACCACTCCAACAGACATGAGAGGAAGAAAGTGAAATGGGAACAAGTGAGAGGGGAAAAAGGGAGTCCCATAACTAGTGCTTGTGGCCCATGAGAGGCGGTATAAGGGATGTGCTTTGAATTCCCACACGGTTAAGATTTTATTTTTATGTTATCTTTTATTTTGTGGGAATCACACCATGCAAAGACCCATGCTTGTGTGCATGCATTCGACCAAGGGGTGTGCTTTGAATCCTCATGTTTTATTTTGTTTTTTATTTTTTATTTTTTTTGATGAGGACCACACCGTGCAAGGTCAAACTACCAAGGAGCTTCCTTGTAGAGAAGGACTTGGAGTGGAAAGAAATCCATAAGGGCACTCTCACCACCGTAGTGGTAGAAGAGGATGACAAATGTTGCATTCCCCTTGAAGTCACACCTGATTCAAACCATTGGGTCATCCCTAAGTCTAGGAACTACACAAGACACAAATTAATTATAATGTTTTTAAGTTAAACGGGGTTGCATGTTTCCAAAAGTTGGAAAACCATCGAGTGGATGAATGGGTGGATGACATGGACTCACTATCGATATTATGAGGTGAAAGTAGAAAAAAAACCAAGAACACCCATGTGAGGACAGGAGCGAGGTAAAATAAGTGGCTATTTTTAGTAACCCATCGCACTGAAAACCATCTGTGCCAAACCTGATAACAATAAGATGGTTTATTAGCAATTAATTGGGAATGAAACACACACATACTTACAAATAAACAGCAAAAAAGAAATGAAAAAATAATTAAAGAAAGGAAAAACTAACAAAAATTTGCAAACGTATGAACGATGTTGAAAAACAACAACAAAAAGTGTAAAACAAAAAATTTCAAAAATAGTGAGGAGCGTAGTGGAATGGATCAACATGGAAGGCGATCTCCCCCACAACTGGGTGGAAAGGAGGAGATGCAAAATATGGAACGAGGTTGTCCCAATGATGATGAGGTGGTAGCACTAGTTAAGTGGAGCTCACGAAAAGGTTTTAGTTGCTACTTGTTGACCAACTATGTCCATGTGGGATCCTCAGGTTTGTGGATGAGCAAGGCCCCAGATGGGAAGGTTTCAGAGATAATGTAAGGTCCCTCCCACAATGTTTGAAACTTGGTCGGTTTTGATACATGTGTGGAGTTCTAATACAAAACTTTGTGTCCACATCTAAATGTGACCTTCCGAATCCTAAGATCATGATGTTTTTTGTTCTAGGCCTTATGGACATCATATTAAGATAGGGCCATTAATTGATTCTCATCTAGCACACTGAAGTTGATAAGTTATTTTTGTTGTGCTAGTGGTAGGTCAAGACCTAAGTCACTGGCTATGGAGAGTGTCCGAAGTTCTGCCTAGATTGGAAGTTTTGGTAACTTTCCATACACTAACTCATAGGGAGAGTACCCTACAAGAAGTTTCCAAGTGGAGCAATAGGCCCAAAGGGCATCGTTGAGTTTGGTGCTCGATTCCCTCCTATATTTGCTGATGGTTTGGGTGAGGATCTTGGTGATCTCCCTATTGGTGACTTCGGCTTGCCCATTGGCTTGGGGGTGATAGGGTGTTGTAAATTTATGGGTGACCCCCAAGTGTTGCATGAGTTTTCAAAAAGTGACACCCATGAAATGAGTGCCATTATCTGAGATGAGTGCATGTCGCACTCCAAACCTGTTGACAATTTTTTATTGGAAAAATCGTGTGGCGGTGTTTGAAGAATAGTCGATGATAGCAGCCGCCTCCGCCCACTTTGTGTAGTAGTCCACAGCTACAATGATGTATGTCTTTCCATTGGACAAGGGTGTGATGGGCCCCATGAAGTCGATGCCTCAAATGTCAAAGGGCTCTAGTGGTTGGATCCACTGTTCAATTTCCTCCATCCATGCAGTCATCCCACTGTCTCTTTGGCATCGTTCGTAGGAGCAGGCGAACCATTGTGCATCCCTAAAAATTATGGGTCAGTAATATCCTACAAGTAGGATCTTAATGGTTGTGTAGCCTCTAGCATAGTGGCCCCCACAAGAGCCCTCATGAGCATCTTGGAGGACACGTAGTGTATCATCATTAGGGACACACCATTGGACCAAGACATCTACACACACCTTATAAAGGTGGCCATTGATTTCCGTGAAGCACTTGGCCTTGTGGAGAAACTGTTGTTTCTGCTAATGGTCCCACTCCTTGGGCAACTCTTGAGTTGTAAGATAGGTGAGGATGTGACTAAACCAAGGTGATGCTTTGGAAACCTGCAAATTGACCGCGCCTATGAAGAGGAGTTTGTCTGGAAATTGGTCAGAGAGGGGCTCCTTCTCTTCTATGTCATCCCATCACAATCGAGACAAGTGGCAGCAACCACATTCTTGGTTCCCTTCTAATCTACCATGGTGAGGTCAAACTCCTGAAGAATCACCAGCCACCGAATGATGTGGGGGCTCACCATTGGTTTGTTTATCAGGAACCGGATAGCACTATGGTTAGTATGCATGAAAACCTTATATTTGAGCACATAGTGTCAGAATTTTTCCAAGGCAAACACCACTTCCATCAATTCCTTTTCAGTGGTGGTGTAGTTAAGCTCAGCACCCACAATGCTACGACTTGCATAGTGGATATAGTATGGATGTTTTTAATCATCACATTGTGTAAGCACATCTCCCAAGGCATAATTGGATGCATCCGTCATGATGTGAAAGGGCCTAGAACAATCAGGTGCTTGTAGAACTAGAGTCTCTACGAGTCTCTATTTAAGCAATTGAAATGCAAATTCACATTCCTTGGTCCAGATGAATGGAGCATCTTTCTTTGTGAGTTCTACCAATGGTTTGGCGATCTTCGAGAAATTTTCAATGAAGCACCAGTAGTAACCATTGTGGCCAAGGAATGATTGAACATCTTTTACAGTGCTTGGCTGTCGGGTGATTCCTTGGATGGCCCTAATCTTTTCAGGATCCATGCTAATCCCTATCTGTGAGATATGATGCCCCAGCAGAATGCCATATTGGATCATCAAGTGGCTTTTCTGCCAATTGAGCTACAAATTAGTGTCTACACACATCTTCAAAACTTACTTAAGGTGGTCCAAGGCTTGCTCGAATGTGATCCCATAGGTAGAGAAGTCATCCATGAAGACTTCTACCCCATTGCCAGTTTGCTACTGGAAGATGCTGAGGACAATGCATTGGAAAGTGGCAAGTGCATTACATAGGCCAAAAGGCATCTTCTTGTATGCGAAAGTCCCCCATGGACTTGTGAAAGTTGTTTTGGTCTAGTCTTCTAATGCAATTTGGATTTGGTTATAGCCACTATAACCATCCAAACATCTGTAGTAATGGTACCCTGCAATGGTGTCCAACACCTAGTCCACAAATGGGAGTGGGAAGTGATCCTTGAAGGTAGCCATGTTGAGTAATCAAAAATCCATACAGACCCTCCATTTTCCACCCTTCTTTGGCACAATAACAAGTGGGCTGACCCATTCGCTATTGGCAATGGAATAGCTGAACCCTTCTTTGAGCAACTGCTTGATTTCATCTTTCACGACTTACTTCAATTTGGGGTTCAACCACCTTTGTGGTTGATGTCATGGCTTCATTGAGGGGTCAATATAGATCTGATGTTGGCAGACCCTAGGATCAACTCCAATTAACTCAAGATATGACCATGCAAGCGTAGCATCCCATTTGTTCACCACCTTCAACAACTTTTTCTTTTGTTTAGGAGCAAGAGTGGCATTGATAATTACCAACCTCTCATTTTTTAGAAATGCATATTCTAAGTGGGCCGGTAAGGACTTGAGCTCTAAGGGCTCTTTTTTGAAGCTTTCAGGGATTTGCAACTTTCCACAATCGTCATGGTCATCAACAATAGAGACTTGTTGATGAACCTCTTCCATTTCTTTCATGCTTTCTACATAGGCTCGTACAAGCCCCTCAAATGGTTCCATGCACAATGTGCTACTAGCAGGATTAGTTGTCAGCCACTGAATGCCTTCTTGAGTCGTGGCTGCTACGTACAAGCACTGTTGAACTGGTGATTCTTCGGTACATCGACTGCATGCTTGAATGAATATTTGCTTGGCAAATCATAACTACTACATAGAGTTGCACCCTGCGTCGCTGTATGCGATGCATGGAACGCGCTTCTTCTCAATATTTCCAAAAGGATTTTTCTTTGAAATTTCAAAGGAAAGATCTCAAAGTCCTAGTCTTGCATCCACCATGCTTAGCCAGGCTCTTCCCATTATGATAGGAAAGTTCCCCTTGCAATTCTCCACATGGATAACAAGGAAATCAATAGGATAGGACCACCCACAAATGGTGGTCACAATATCCTCCACCAATCCCAAGGGAACAATGATGGATTGGTCTACCAACTCGAGCCAAATGTTGCTCTTCTTTAGCAGGGGCAGGTTCCAGTTCTTGTACATGTCATGAGAGATCAAATTGACCCCTGACCCCAAGTCTAGAAGAGCTTTACATGGCTCCTTCCCTGCAACCTAAAGATAGATGAGGGGGCTTCCCAAATCAATCAATTTTTTAGGAAGATGGCCTGCCTTTATCCAGTCGATCACTGCATGTGTGAGCATGATCATTTATATGTTGGAGGGCATTTGATTTGAAGGCTACTCGAGTGATCGAATAGTGGAGGAGGTTTGAAGTTTAGAGGCACTAGCCATAGGTGTATATGAGGGTATGTTCAGATTGTTGGGTAGGAAAAAGGGACATTTTCGTGGTTTGGGTTCTGGTGCACTCATCTGAGGTGCCAGTTGTAGGTTGATAATCCTCATAGCATTTCTTTGTTGTGGCTATGGTAGTATCTCCCCCCACATAGGTGGAGTAGGTGGTAGTTGAGTGGAATGTTGTGGAGAAGGAGTGGTAAGAGAGGGTGATGGTAGATAGTAAAGATGTGGCCTTTCCCCCCTGGGTGATGGAGATTGTGGTCAGAAATATTCTGGGGGATGGTAATAATTTTGAAACACGACATCACTAGAAGAGTCCCGTGAAGAGACTGGTTGCTGAACGTAGTACCCATAGGAATCTGGCTATCGGTAAGGATACTATTGCCTTGGAGGTGGCATCCCCCACTCTTGTGGGTGCTACCACTGCTAAAAGTATTCATAAGGTTGCAGTGGTGCTCCACTTGGATAATATCCTTGCCGCTGGTGAAACTGCTTGGAATTTCCTTGTGGGTAAGGTAACCTTTGGGGTGTTTGCCTGTGTGCCAAACAAGGATTCAATGCGTACACCCCAGACTCTTGAAGATGTGACATCACAGGACAACACCCCTTAGGATGTTCATATTGGCATATGCCACATTCATCATCTTCATCCATATCAAAGTCTGCAACCTATTCTGCTACATCAACTTTGCCCTTACCTTTATGATGGGCATGTTCAGCTTCCTTCTTCCTACAATGCTCACGATCATTACTTTGCTCTTTGGACTCTTCTGTGATTTTCAACACACTTTGAAATCTTTCATCCAAAGAGTCCCACATCTTGTCAAACCTTGTTGATATTTCAGATGCAAAATTTTGTAGGCATAAGGTTTTTCGGTTCACCACTACTTCAAGTGGTGACTCCTCCTTGTCTTCACAAAATTGAAATTACCTCTTTTTGATGGATGGATCCCTATTGAACTCTTCTGTACTATTCTTCTTTATGAGTTCCCGCTCTTATTTGACCACTTGCACGATGAGGCACTACAATTGATGGACCCTTAATTCTTATAATCGTCCCTGGGCTTACACACCAAGGATCTTTCTCATTTCAAAGTAGAGCCCATCAATGATATGGTGAAGCTTTGCCTACTCAGAGTAGCCATGACCAGGGCCTTGATATAGTAATGAATAGTATCAGCTCATGGCTGCATCCAAGGGGTCATGATTACCTTGCTTCCACCCTTGGAACTGACATCTCAAATTCACCACTCTGGAGTACGTTTGATACTTGTCATTGAAAATATCAAGCATTGTACTCCATCTTCTGATTGATGCCGGTTCCAAAAACTAGTACCAACTTTCTGCTTCCTTGATGAGTGTGCGAGGGAACAGCTTAAGCTTCTGCCAATCATTATCAATATTCTATAGGGTGCAAGCATCATGGAATTCTTGCAAGTGGTTTTGTGGATCACAATTGTATCCCCCTTCAAACCTGGTGATTTTGTTCATATCAATGCATCTAATCCAGCTATCCTTCAAGTGCCTACTAGGGATCTGAACTACCTCAAAAATATGAACAATGCTCCAAGTAGCCATCAATGGTTCATCAGAGTCATAGTCCTACTAAACACCATGGTGTTTATGATGCTTCCAGCTACCCCTCCTTTCATGACAGTGAGGCTCACACGACTGGTCATGCTCTTCCTCACATTGTTCCTTTCAGTCCTTACGACCACCATCACCTCACTCCTTCCTACCATGGTTATGATTAGATTTTGAACTAGATGAAGGTAGTGGGGAGCGAGAGGATGGAGAAAAGCAAGATGGATTGCCACCACGCTGGTGTTGATCTCCCCCTCTACTCTGGCGGTGGCCTCGATTTTCTTGCCCATCTTTTCTTGTGTTGTGACCTTTCCTACATGACCCTTTGTCATCCTGGGGGTCTTGGTCACTTTCTTGCTTGTTCTAGATGATGGACTAGAGGATCTGATGCCCCATAGGAAGTTCAGCCAAATGGAAGTCATGAAAGATAGGCTCCCCATCATCTTGCAGCCCTTGTAAGAATAAGGGGTTACTGAATTGTTTCCCCTTCATGTGTTTGTACCATTCTGCCTACTGCTGATTGCGTACCCATTGGGCTTTAGTGGGATGATAGTCCTAGTAGTCATGGTCCTCCATGACGTACTCTACACCATGGTCCTGGATGCCTAATCTGGCAAGATTGTGGAATAGCATTCCAGGAGCCAATCAGTCAAGTGGTAGTACAATGTTACTTTCCATATCCCGCCATCACAGATGTTCATCCTGATGTAGGATGAATGTGAACTCAATGAAATATTCATCGGGATGCTTGTATACCACCTAACATTCTTGTGGCACTGATGGGTTGGATCTATCTTGCCTGTGAGAAGACATGTTGGATGTCAGATGATCCATTTAATCACTATACCTTACTTTTACTTTATCCGCCTAGTGTGCGTAAATGTTACTATCCTGGGTCCATTCCAATGACATGAATAATAAGTTTGCTAAGGCTAATTGGCACATGTAAGACTAACAGTCCCTAGCAACGGTGCCAATGATGAGCGGCTAGGTACCCCTACGTCCAACCATGCGAATCATGGACGTTCACACACGACTCAGTCAAATTCCATAAACTATAAGAACTTAACATACACTAGACCTTTAACTAGCAAAACCCTTTGTTAGAATGGTCATTGTCTTCCCAACCTCACTTATGGAGTTTTAATGGCGATGGTTAAGTGAGATTGAGACAACTAATTTTTATAGATTTTTACTTTATCTTTTAGCATCTAATTAAGGTATGGAAAGTAAGGAATGAAATATTATCTATTCTATAAGTATCCTAATCTATAACTTAATTATTCCTAGCCTAAGTATCTGATCCCATCTTCCATACACATCCTAAGCATCCCCTAGCCACTACTGGGTTACCAAATGTTAAGCATCACTGGGTTGCCAAGCGTTGGGTTTATGTTCGAGATGGTTGTACTTATGGTTCCTATGAACTATAAATGAGTGATAATGATTAAAATAATAGCAAGAGAAATTTAAGAACTATTAAAGCATAGAAATATTAAACTATTAAATGCATTAAATAACTAAGTCCAATTTCTCCAAGGAATGATTGAAAAGATCGTCTTTATTGTCGTTCACGCCAATGGGCTCAAGTACATCAGCGCTCGAATAAAGAGTCGGACACCTTTCTTACACCTACTGTGGGCACTTGGAAAATATTCTATCTCTCGCAAGAACAAACTGCAAGAACTTTGCTACAAATGACAAAAAGGTCCCTAAGAGAGGCGGGAGCCCTCTTATTTATAGTATGGAATAGGTGCCACGTAAATGGGGCCACGTCCATGCATGGAAGGATGCGTCAAAAAGGCCGCGTCAACAAGGCTGTGTATATGGGGCCACATATATGAGGCCACGTCGACAGGGTCGCATATATGGGGCCACGTATACGAGGCTACATCAACGCAACCACGTATATGGGGTCACATATACATGGCCTAGTAGATGCAGTGACCATTAAACACTTCATCATCACCCAACAAGTAATACAAGCATAGTATCTACATCACATGAGAAGGATCACAAGGTATATATGTTTTAATAGTGAGATGATTCTAACATGTAAACTTACTAGGCCCTACCTTATGCATTTTTGTACCTTGATCATTCCCTGAGATAAGTCAATTTAATGTTCATTAAAATTTTCATGGTCCATGCTTTTATCTATACCTCAACACCTTGTAAGATGAAGTGAGGTTTTTCATGAATAAATCAAGGTTTCCAATAGCATCCATTCAACTAACTTTCTAACTACCAGCATTTATAAAAATAAACTAATCTAAACTAAATTTTAGCAAGCCAAGAAATAAAGATTTAACATTACTTACCTTTCTTGCATTTAAGCATGGATATATTAATGAAGTTTGAGATAAGGTCCTCCATCATAAAGTACCTCCTTATCATATAACTATTCCTTATCATTTCTGACATTAGTATCTTTGGTTGAAGCTCCACATTCCCTTGAGGTTGCTATTTTTCCATGCTCATGTTCTCCAAAATTAGAGGACTGATAATTTTTACTAGTTATGATTCCTAATGCTCCACTTTCATTAGAGACCATTTCTTACTCTTGTTCATTGTTTCTACAAGCCTTTCTACCTTGCAAATCACACTTACTAGGGTCTTTTTGACAAGACCAAGTAGCCATGTCATATAGCTCTATACAAGGTTGATAATAAGCTCATTCATATTCACACATTTCATAGCAAATATATATGGTATCTCTAATTTTGATTACATATTCAAACTTGGTGTTGTTTCTTCATTTAGACATTACCAAACTTCTGCAAGGATCCTCTTGAGAAACCTCTTTCAAATCTTTATCACTGTGCTACTTTGAGACACTTCCTCGTTTTTGCTAGATCTTGCATCTTGTCCATCTCTACACTTCTACTCATATAAATGGGTTAGTAATTGAACCTCAACCTTTATGTCTAAGTGTTTCCTTTTTAGAGTGAACCATATAGCATAGATTTCAGAAATTTCATCCTCTTTTCTATGTATATTCTTTCTTCATTTTTAAGTAAATAATGAAGAGATATAATTTCCTCATGCATTTCACTATATCTATCCTTAACTTTACCTTTAAAGTCTTCAAGGTCTTCTATAGAATTTTCATGTGTAAGGTGTAACGACGGAAAACGTCGGTCGCTAGAAATATCGAATGAGAGTCCATGTACATAATTCTAACCCTGAATCTGTGCGAGGGCCATGCTAGAGAAGATGAATCCAAGGTGCCCTGAATAGTCTTGTTGATTAGACAGAGACTTATTCGATTAGTAAAACCTTTGTAATAATTGGATGACAAAAGGGTGATCCCAATGAGGAGATATAATGTCGTTAATCCTTAAAGTAATTGAAAGCAATGTAAACGATTTAAAGTGATTGCAAAATCTGTATAAATAGGACGCAAGAAATTAGATTTATAGAGAATGCAATTCCAAGATCTAGGATTTAACTTATGAACAAAATATGTTGGATACAATGATTACAGGCAAACTTTAGTTTGGACGAAGCACATGCCAGCAGCAAGAAAGTTATTTAAAGATGAAACAAGCAAAGGTCAATCTACCTTGTTCTAGCCAATCTGGGTGCAAGGAAGTTAGACCCGAGGTAGAATATCTATAACCGGCTATTTTTGATCAAGGGTTCTTGTCAATCACCTCTAATGTTCTCATGATTGTTGATCCTCTTTTGCTCTCTTGCCAATCTTGAAAGAAAATGTTTTGCCAACCCCTTGATCTTTGTCAACTGGAGCATTTATAAGGTTAGGGTCAAGAGAAAAACGTGGTTTAGATGACACGTGTCCTGAACTTATATGATGTCGTTGACTTGATGTCTTTGCATTTGAAGCTTGTGGTGCCACGCTGCGTTACACTTTGAAGTGTAACGCATCGTAAACCACTCTTGTTGAAGCTTTGGTGACCAACTATTCCTTGATAATGCTGCAATACGCTAGAGAGCGCACTATGACATATGAACTGCTGATGCTTGTATTGTGCTATCTCTATCATCGCTTGCATTACGCTGTGTCATGCTAGTTCATGCTACATAGCATAATTCAGTGTAAAATAGTGAACTTGCAAAAAAAATTGAAGTATTGACACCACGCTTCCTTTGGTTCTGATCAATCCTTCCGGGATTTACTATGCTACACTGCGTAATGTAGTGTAATAGATCCCTTAACTGAAAAACTTACTGAAATGTGTGACATGCTATAGATTGTTGCTTAAGCCTTGAGATTTTACTACGTCGTCAAAGTCTCGAATTTTTGCCACCTCTATTATTGCGATGGATTGCATTCTAGCATTACGCTGCGTCATGTGACCTTACGCTATGTTTCGTAATGTAGCATAATAAGCCAAAAGCTAAGATTCCTAAAACATAGAAAACTTGCAAAGTCTAGAGGCTTGCTGTCGTGCACCCCTTGTCTTGTTCTGTCTTTTGAAGTTTATTTGTGCTTGTCGCAAATCTTTGCATGAGTCGCCAAATTTTGCTGAACTGTTGAGGCCTCAAAATTTTCACGGTGTTTCAATGGCCCCTCTTTATCAACGTTTAGAGGGCCTACCCGAAAGACATCGATAAATAATATGAAACACCAAAGAGGTAAAGGCACCAACAACATCCATCGACAATTGCTCAAATGTCACTCTGTTAAACCTAGAAGTGCAAAGGCAGGGGGAAAGAAAGCATAGGAGGGATTTTACAGAAGTGAGAGGAGGGAGGTTTGGGGAAGACTCAAGCCTGTGAACATGAATCTTTCACAAACAAGTCATTAGGCATCCTTTCGCGAGTGTATTTGCGAGAAGTTATGCCGCCACACTGCATATGAAGAGCTTGCATGAACAAGTTGTGTTACGCTCGCATGGCCTAGATGAATTATTTTGCATCCATTTTGCCAAGCTTTGCCCCCTTTTTTTTTGAATTACATTCCACTAGGTGAGTTGCGTTATGCCAGTTCATGGACATGATGATGCAAAAGAATTTGATTGAATGTTCACACTCTGTACAAACAAAGAATAGGGTAAAGGCGGTCGTAAGGATAAGGTAAGGGGAAAGCGGTCGATGGAGGGAGAGGTAGGGTTTGCACTCCCAAGCAACCAGGCTAGTCTAAGTAGCCACTTTAGAACACCATGATGCATCACCTTCTAATGAATGCATTCTCGATCAGCGCTATCGTAACAAGTAACCTGCAAAACATAACAAAGAACAAAGAGCAAAAGCAATCATCCTAATCGCTAGGAGGAGGGTGAGGCTATTGAAACAAGCACCATTCGAAGTGAAAAGGAGCACAAAGGCCACAAAAGAGGGACCATAACAAGGAGCAAGGGTCCCAATGTTGATGCCGCAGTTCATGCAATGGTCGTCAATAGCTAGATTCATCTTGCTCCATCGATTGGGCAAAGAACCAGTCAGGTGAACCTGCTAAGCTAGAACCTGGTGACGACAATGGGTAGAGGCTACTGAAACCATGGATGACCACAGTTTCTTTGATGTTCCAAGTGGTGAAGTTGATTCTAGAAGCTGCAACTAAAGAGTGGCTTTTGTAGCAACATCTCCGATGGATCAGTAGCATGCCTTTCTATGTCTCCGAGGAATCAATAGGATGCCAATGAAGTAGTGGCATTGCATTTGTTCCAATGCCTTACCTGTTCCATTTGGTAGGGATGTAGTGCAAGAGTGATCATGCTCGCTTGCTTCATGGATTATCCATTGACAGATTCTAGTTTTGAGTCCTGGTTGACTGTTGTTGCTGGGTTTAAGCCTCAACAGGCCGTGGTCCCATTTTAACGTCTGGGCAGATTGAAATCTGCTAGTTTCACGTCGTAGCGGATAGTGGAAAAGCTAGTTTATGGTCCCAGCAGACCATGTTATGGGTGTCAATTTTATGTCATGACCCAAGGACAAGTCTATGCTAGTTTAACGTCTCAGCAGATGTATGCTTACCTTGCCAATTTCATGTCATTGCAGACGATCGGAAACTTTGCCAGTTTAGCGTCATGACTGACGCGTGCAAGAAATGCCAATTTTACATCATAGCGGATGTGTACAACTTTGCTAGTTTTACATTGTAGCAGATGTGTATTACCTTTGCGCTTGAGCTGAGTCAACGTATAGGTGTAGTACTGCTTCAGATACAAATGATTCACTAGATTCGGGTGCTTGTTGCCATCAATATCCGCTAACTTCAATGCTCTGTTGTCGTATGCGCCGACGACCAAGAAAGGGCCTTCCCAGTTTGTAAAGAATTTACCTACTGGTTCGTGAATGACCTTGAGAACTAAGTCTCCTTTCTTGATCGGTTGTTGGTGTAGATTGTGACAATGGTTCTATCTCTGTTTGTCCTAATATCGTTCAATGGTGTCAAGCGTCTGGATGCACTTCTCCTCCACTGAGTCTAAATTCACGATCCTAGACTCGTTGCATTGAGTCTCATTTATAACCATGGAGAGGACCATCCGCAATGAGGGGATCTACAATTCCAAGGGCAATACTACTTCAGATCCATAGACTAGGCTATAGGGCATTCTGTCTGTAGTTGTCCTACACGTCGTACGATACACCCATATCACATAGAGGATTTTCTCATGCCATCACTTTTTATTGATACTAAGCATCTTTTTAAACAAATTGATGACCACTTTTTTCATTGCCTCTACTTGACAATTTGCTTGTGGGTAATAGGGTGAAGAAAAAGATTTCTTGATACCAAGATTATCGTAAAAAGATTTGGTTTCTGTACTACTAAAGTATGGCTCATTGTCAGTCACAATAGTCATAGGGAGCCCAAACCTAGTTACTATGTTGTCTAAGATGAAATGGCAAACTTGTTGGGTGTAATCTTCGATAAGGGAATAGCCTCGACCCACTTTTTGAAATACTCAGTGATGGTGATAATGAAGCTATGTCCTATGGAAGATTTAGACGTGATGGGACCTATGATATCTAGTCCCCATCGTTGGAATGGCCAAGTAATTTGTGTAGTGTAACTCGGTTGGTGACACATGTATTAAGTTTGCGTAACACTGGCATGTGTAACATGTCTTAACCTTAGTAAGGTAGTATTTTTCCATATATGGCCAATAGTACCCTAGGCATCTGATTTTAGCGATCATAGCTCACGAGGCTATGTGTCCTCCACACAACCCCTCATGGACTTCGCTAAGTATTCGTTGTGTTTGTCATTATTAACACAGGTTAGCAATACCCCATTGAAAGATCCTCTATAGAGAGTATTGTCTTCGATGATGACGTATTTCCTGACACACTTGTGTACTGCATCTTTTTGTGCATGTGTTAGTTCGTGCGGTGGTTCACCATGCAAAAGGTAAGTCTTAATGTTGTCATACCATTCTGGTGTTCCTCCTATGTTTAATGAAGAGATTTGCACCGCTTGAATGACAAGGTCTGTACATTCCATCATTAAAGCAGGCCAAGTGGCAAACAAATGTGGTGGCACGTTTAATGCCAGTGTGGCTAGTGCATCGGCTACAGCGTTTTCGTTACGTGGCACGTGTTGGACATCAGTTGTCACGAATTGCTTTAGGAGATCTTTAGCCATATCGCAGTAGGGCTGCAAATGCACAACTTTGTAGGTGTAGACTCCTATGATTTGATTGATAATGAGCATCGAATCACCTCGGATTACTAGGTATTGAACATTGAGTTCGTTGGCTATCAACAGTCCCCTGAGAAGGCCCTCTTACTCTACCACATTGTTCATATAGGGGAAAACCAGGCGATAGGCTAATGGATGAACATCCTCAAGGGAAAGCGTAATAACGATGGCAGCACTGCCGCCTCTGGTAGTTGAAGCTTTATCAAAGTATAATGTCACTTCGAGACCTGTTGATACAGGGCTTAAACTATGTACATGCTCATCTGGAAATTCTGGCTCTATCGTAGCTTGATCGTTAATAGGCAATATTGCTAGCTGGTCAGCTATAGCTTGACCTTTAGTGGATAATTAGCCAACATAATGTAAATCAAATTTGTCTATGATAGCTTTCCAACGAGCTATCCTACTACTCTCATACAAGTTTTTTGAGATAGCTCACAGAACATTATTTTTGCAAATTATGTTGACCTGGCTGCGGAAAAGATAGTGTCTACATTTCTTGAGTGTGAAAACCAATGCCAAACAGTTACGCTCCACTTCATTGTACCTTGTTTCGTACACAAATAGAGCATGAATTAGATGATAGATAGGGGCTTCTAACCCGTCATTCCTTTTTTGGAAAAGTAATGCAGCTATAGACACGTCTGAGTTCGCTAAATAAATGTAGAAAGGCTAATCCCTTTGTGGCGGGAAAACTGTTGGTAAGTGTTGCAGCTCCTTCTTCAAGTTGTCAAATGCATGCTGGCAGTCATCGGTCCATTCAAAATTAACACCCTTGTTAAGGAGATGTTGCATAGGATGTAATTTATCTGTTAATTTTGAAATGAACCACCTAATAAATTGTAGTCTGCCTTGCAACCCACATAGTTCCTTGAGGTTTGTAGGTGGCGTTAAATCAACAATGGCTTTAACCTTGTTAGGGTCAACTCGGATGCCAATCTCTAATACCACAAACCCCAACATGCATTCAGTTTTGTCTTCGAATACGCATTTCTTTGGGTTGAGCCTTAAGTCATGCTTCAGACATCATTTAAGGACTAACTCTAGGTCTTCTGAATGATCCTCTGACTTTATAGACTTAATAGCTATGTCATCTACATAGTCGTTTAATCTTCCTAAGAGGTAATCACTAAAGATGTATGTCATGGCTCATTGATACGTTGCTCCAGCATTTTTTAGTCTGAAGGGCATTATAGTGTAACAGAAAGTCCTCTAGGGCATCATGAATGTTGTGGTCAATTGATGCTCCAGGTTAATACGAATTTGATTATAACCTGAAAAACCATCCATAAAGGATAGAAGCACGTGACCAGCTGTTGTGTCGATCAATTGATCGATACTCGGTAATAGGAAATTGTCCTTAATTGTGGCTTCGTTCAGATCCCGGAAGTCTATGCAGATGCGTATTCCTCCTATTTTCTTAGAGATAACTAAGATGTTAGACACCTAGTCTAAGTAATTGATCGTGCGGATGAAATCAGCCTGATATAGTTGGGTGATTTCATTACACACTGCTAGCACGTTTTCTAGCTTTATCTTTCATTCCTTCTATCTAATTGCTTTGATGCATGGGTTAAACTATGTTATGCTATATTAATCTCAGGTCTAATCCTGGCATCTCTTCGTACGACCATGAAAATACAGCAGCATTGTTTTGGAGTACTTGCATCATGCCACTTTGCGTCTATTGGTCCAAGAGGGAACTAACCCTAAGAGTTTTACTTTCGCCTTTGTGTGTAACCACAGGGATCTCGTTGAGAGGGTCCTCAGTCACCAGATCTAGAGTTCGGGCTAGATGTTCTGGCCAGTCTGGGGATATTTCTGATATTGCATTGGTTGCGTCACAAAGGGAAGGGTCTATTCCTATTAGCATGTGATTGAGTTATCTAATGGTTTCCCCATATGGGCCTACTAAGGCTAGGGGCACGAATAAAGTTGTGTCCATTTGCAAATTGCCCTGCAAAACCGTCAAAAATGGAAGTTGTTACATTATTTTCTGCCGATCTATTGAAATGATAAAAGTTTACTTTCTTTGTGTTAGAGTTGTGTATTAGAAAAGCTTCTAGTTTAAGGTCTTAGTGGACCATTACAAATATGCAGTCTATGGGAAGATGGCGAGCAAGGATTCCTAGATGCTAGCGTGTGACTTCTGTAGAGTAAGATGAAAGATGTAACATGGCGTGTCTAGTGTACTGGAGTAAGGAATTTAAATTTTTGTACAAACCATAGTTAATGTGGCCAGATTACGAGGTGATAAGCTATGGATTAGTTTAGGGTCATTTCGGACCACAGTTCATACGATATCTACAAAATTAATGCCCTGGTCTTCGCATTTCATGTCATACTGACATTGGAGTTTTGGGAAAGTTTCGCATCAATCGGACATAAAAATCATTTAGTTTCAAGCATTTCATTTATAAAGTAGCGGTTCATGCTGAAAATAGGCCATAGATATTGCAAATTTGAATATCGCTACAGCAAAAAGGGAGAGGAAGCGAGGCGTAAACAGACGATTTCACGAAGATTTGCTCAATTGCAGCTATGGCACCAAAGGTCAAAGGGAAGAATGCCAAATTGGCAAGGATTGACGAAGTGCAGGAGAGTTTGCAGCAAGCTTTGCAGGCCAAAGTTGAGGCTCAGGAGGTTACTCCACTTAACCAGTAAATTACCTTTCATCCTCTTGCACTATTGTTATATTTGTTACAGCATCGTAGTTGTATTTATTTTGAATGTGTATGTTACGTCGGGTGTTAATATCTGTTTACGTGAACTAAGTTATTATAGTTTGTTACATTACCTTTGTCTTCACTGTTGGAGATGGACCTTGTGTTGTCACAAGGGTTTATGTAATGTTGAGAAATACTGTGCAAACGTAGTGTATAATCGAAAAGTCTAGGTATTGTACCTGTGCATAGTGTAATCAGGGTTTTATTTTTCTTTTCTTTTCTCACTTGTAATAGTTGCATATTACACTGGAGTAATATGCAATGTTGCTTTCATTGCCATTGTCAGATATAGACCTTGAGCTGTTGCAAGGGTTTGGGTGATGTTGGCTATGCGTCTCCAGTATAATCTGTAATATTCTAGGAATCAAGAGAACCCTAATGTCGCGTGATGAATTTCTATGTCTGAATGGTGGGTTTAATAGTAATGCGTTTTTTGTTTTTATTGTACAGTATTATGCTAAAGCCCATCCTAATCATTTTGGACATCGTGGGCATTCTATGTTGCTCACATGTTCCCGCAGACAATGTTCCTCCTCCTCATGCTCGTATAAAGGAGGAGGCAGTATGGTTCCAAAGGGGCGCATGGGAGTTCTTGTAGTTTTTTCTTTGTAATTATAGTATAACCATCTAGTCGCATCTACCAGGCGATGTAGCTGCTGCTATTCTAGAGATGCTACTAGTTAGTTCGACGCAAAGCATCTTGATGTTCTTGACAGATGGCACAATTGAAACTTTGTGGATGCAAGACCACGAACAAAGTGCCAAAGGTTTGAGGCATTTGAGCTAGATCTGGGAGATGCCCAAGTTTAACTGTTATCACACCTACAACACTTTGTTCGTGGCCCATCATCTCACAACCTACTTCCAAAATCCACCTGGCACAGTGTATTATGAAGGCGAGTAAGTTTTTTGTTTCTTTTCACGGTGTTGCAGTATGCTAACTACTATTTAAATTTGTGTTGAGTGTAAAGAATTTTCCTATCTTCTGTGGTGTAGATTTTTCATCAATGATAGTGGTCTCCTGGGTGATAATGATACACTGTTATTGACCGAAAGAGCTATAAGGGAATTTACTTCCATCAACAACATATGGGCTGGTGTCATGGGACAACTGGTGTTCGAAATCCCAAAATACCCTACCCACTATGCTGATTTCTTTTCCAAATGTTAAAAACTTGGATGGTTGGATAGGGAATGGACTTTGGATCCTCCCCTCACCATTGTAGACGTGCAAAGGAAAATCCCTCTGTTTCCTTTGCCATTCGAGCCCGGTAAACTTTATTATGATGATCAATTGTATCAATGTTATTAGCTGGAAACAATGTATGAAGTTGTCTCATTTTTTGTTATATTGCCTTAACTATTATTTAATGTTGGTAGTCAGGGAATCATGGGAAATCACGATTATGGCCTCCGATCATGAGGCAAATAGTCTCTTCTTTTGTTACAATGATATAAAGGAAATACAATGTTGGCTTGGCCATAGAGCGGCCCCAATTGCGTTAACCAATAACCTTTGGGAGGCTGGATTGATGAACCTATTTTTGGCCATAACCCCCAATGTCACTGTGGGTGAAATGTTGACCCTAGTCAACTCCTTCAGCGAAGAAGCTGAGCATCTCTGCATACATGTGTGTAATGTGTATGTGAATTTTGACATCGACACTCAACTGTTCACCGATCTCTTTGGGATCCCCTCTGATGGTTTTCCTATAGAGGAAAAGTCAAAGAGGAGTTCCAAGTACCAGCAAGAGGTAGAGGAGTGGCTAGGGGTTAAAAAAGAAGTCAAGGGAATTCTTGCCAACAAGATCGAGTTGGAGGTGGCCAACACCATTTACCCCCTTTTTCAAGCCCAAGCCTTCCCCAAGACACTCTCCCAAGGAAGATTCCTTACCATAGAGTAGGCCCAAATTATGCGAGAGATTATGGAGGAGGGGACGTGGTTCAATTGGGCTAGCTATATTGCTGAAGGCCTGCATGTTGAAATGGTCAAGCTTCGCAAGAAGCTTGAGTCCCGTTTCAATGTGCATTTTGCCTTCTTCATAGCTTGCTTTCAGCATTTTGCCAAATTTTTGGTAGTCCAAAGGAATGGGGTCTGGGTGCAGCAAGACCACAACCAGATTTTCAAACCGTGGATTTTCTCATGTTGAATTCTCTTATAATAATGTATTTCATTACAACATTCAAAAGAGTTTTTTTTAGGAAAATTATGGGTTTAATTCTAAAATGTTGAATGATGTGATACATATTAATGAAAAAGCATAATTGAGTGTTAAATTTATGCAAGAAATAAAAGATGTGCACATCCAAGTGAAAGAAAGGTTGGTCAAGAAGGATAAAAACATGTCCAAAAAAAAGAATGAGGGCAATAGGAAGCTTAAATTTTAGGTTCACAATAATTTTTAGATCCATTTACATAAGAGGATGTTAGGGAAAATCAATTTTTTTCAAATAAAAGTAAAGAAGGGACCTTTCAAAATTAAGATCAAAATCAATGATAATATTTTGAGATCCTAATGCCTAATGATGTTAGCATGGCCTTTACTTTTTATGTTACAAATTCAATCCATTATCTTTGACTTAATGATAATCAAACCTTGGAGAGCAACATGGAAGGATTAACGGTTGTTATTAAAGACCCTAAACCTTAAAAGAAGAGTAAGATAATTTGAATCACCATAAAAATTTTCATGTTATGACCAATATTCATCATGTAGACTTCACCCCATGAAACCTAAGGCAAAACTTTGTTGTAAATGTGAAGATTGTAATCCATGGTAAGAAACCTCACATATTTCATACTTTTGGGGCTGAAAAATGCTTCATAAGTGGTCAAAGCCTCATCCTCCAAGTGAAAAAGTCACCTAGTATTTATATTTTTGCTTGGGGTGGGGTCAAAAATGCCTTTTGGGATTCCAAAAATGGTAATTTAATGGGTTTTATGGGGGGTATATACTTTTCTACGTTGGAAACACCTACAATGAGAAATCTCACCTACCCCCAGTGTGGAGAGGCAGATCTTAGCATGGAGAAGTGGGGAGAGACATAAAGAGGCGAACAACCCTGTGCGAAAGAGCCTCGTAGAGAGGGCCTCCTTCACGAAGAGATGCCACACGAAAAAGGTGGTCCCTATGAGGATGATTTGCTCAAAGTAGAGGTGGAGCTGGAAGATACGGGCAACAGTGGGGACAAAGGTGATGCATAACATGGCTATATTAGCCACAGTTTTATTGTGAAGGAACGAAAAAAAAAGACAATATATTTTTAACATATTTAATGCAAATTTTGGTATCGAGTTTAACGTTCTTTTGTTTTTTTCGTTTGTAAAGCGTAAATAGAATCATAGGTTTTGGCACTATGACAAGCTGCAATTAGTTTAAGCATGTAGTGTAAATGGGGTTACTAGTTTAAAGCTGTTGCAGGCTGCTAAATGATTCAAATGTAAAGCATAAATGAAATCACTAGTTTTAGGCCATTTCGGGCCTTTGTTAGTTTTAGGCCATTTCAGGCCTTTGCTAGTTTTAGGCCATTTCGGGCCTTTGCTAATTTTAGATGAGCAAAAGAGTAACAAAGATAGCTGGTGGAAGCATAAAGATAAGCATAAGCATAATGAGAATAGTTGGTGGGAGCGTAAATATATGCGTAAATGAAATGAGTATTTGTACAACATAAATGGAACATCTGGTGGAAACGTGCGCATAAATTGCATGACATTTAGATGACGTAGTTCATTTGCTAACTCTATAGTTTTTTCCTAACTGCTTTTATCTTCGGTGATGTGTAAGGACAGGGAGATTTATGACCTTGTTCCCTCATGCCACAATCTTCCTCTTGGAATGGCAATTCAACCCAAATACCTCTCAACAAAATCTATGCAAGTATCCTAGTTCAATTGATTAAGATGGAGAAAGAGGATGACAATTATAGCTCAAAGAAACAACAAGAAGAGGAAGATGAATTTAGGGTAGAATATAAGCCCAAAAAAATCCTAGGAGGATTGTTCCAACAAGCAATCACCAAGGCCACCAAGCTTTCCCCTCATGCCTTTGTGTTCTCTATGAGCATGGTTCCCCCATCTTCCACTCCCTCTTACCTTACCATTGCTAATCCCATGCCAGTCATAGCCACACATCAAAATCAATTGATGTCATAGCCAATAGCCTATAACTCATAAATGTTGTTTAGCACACAGTCTTGATCCATGCAGCCATTAACACTAGTTCTCACCATCCCATATGCATTAACTACCCATGTGGGATCCACCATGGAACCCCAGGAAACTTAGGGATCACACACCCCTTTTATCCTATTTATCCCTTAAGTATCGACACAAACTTCTTTTTCCTTGTTTGGCCCACAAGCTACAACCATAACACAATCAGTTCCTTCTATCTTGCAACTAATAGCAAGGCCACAAGCCTCAAAATAGATGCCACAGCCATATGTACAAGCCCTACAGCCAATAGGACCACCATAGGGACTAGATCAAGCCTTTCAAATGATCCAAGACCTAACGAAGGAGTTAAAGAGGCTTAAAGCTTCTACTTCCCAAAGTGTTAAGATTATGAACTTCTACCAGGATGATCCCATCAATCCTGTGGTCCCACCCTTAACACTTTCTCTTGGTGTCCCTATTCCCTAGTTCAAAAAATACAATGGAGAAGGTGACCCCAATGCTCACCATATAACCTTCAAATGAGAGTGCTTTCTATTGTAGTTGTGGCATCATACCATCATGAGGACTTTTCCTATGTCCCTAAGTAGGAAAGTGCTTAATTGGTACCATGCACTACCTAGAGGATCCATATCCTCTCTTGAGGACTTAATAGCCCAATTTGTTAACCACTTCAAATATAACTTAGAGCCCGATACCAAGCTTGACTAGCTCATGAAGGTTAAGTAGGGACCCCTAGAACCATTGCAAAAGTTCATCAAATAGTGAAATGGACTACTAAATGAAATACTGGAACCTATAGCCAAAACTCACCTTTTGGCTATCTTTAACAAGATGGTTAATGACTTTATCATGTTTAAACTTTACTACCTTGACCTACAGTTCCTCAACCAAGCGTTATCCCAGATCAAGAACATAGAGGATGTTGCAGAGGCCAACCATAACCGAGCCTACATAGCATACAAAAGCCAACATACATGAAAGGACAAGGAAAAATGTAAGCATAATAATGTGGTTGTAGAAATAGTGACAAAAGAGGCAAAGACCACTAACCAGGGGCCAAGGAACAACCTACCCAAGGCCCCCACTAATAACCATGATAACCAACCATCAATCTTTGGGGCCACCACATGGATTGCAACTAGGCCAAAAATTGAGAAAAAGGACCAAAGCAAATACATTGCCTTACCTTTGAAGCCATCTAGGTTGCTAGATCAACTTTTGAAAAGTGGTCACATGCAATACAAGTAGATGCCTAAAGTCACTCAAAAGAAGCATGAGTGTCTATGCAAAATAGCCAAGGACCTTACTCAGGCAACCAAGGATGATCCTCAATTGCCTAGGTACTTTAAAATGGGTCACTTTTGCCACTATCACAAACTCCCTGGTCATGACACAGACTTCTACCTTGCATTGAAGGATAACTTGTAGAAAATGATAAATAGGAGAGAGCTGGTCTTAGACGCTTCCAACCTAGTTTGATCATAAAATTAGTTAAGGAAAGTGTACAAGGATCCATTAAATGCTAATAACAGTCCTTATGTTATTTCAGCATACAATTTCGATGACAATTAGAGACCAAGGGAACCATTCATGATCTAGGTACTCCCTCATGATGAAAGGACCTCTTTAGCTTTCACAAGCTCAAAACCCTCTTTTGTTGTGAGAGTACCATCACAAGCACATCCAATGGAACCTTTTTCTATTAGGATGTCCCAGCCTAACACAACCCCAATAGTTGTAGCCCAACCAATGAACACAATTGAATAATAACCTCCTATGGTGACCAATGCTACCACCGCTTCCTCACAAACAATGACTAACAATAAAAAGACTTCAACAAAGCAAAGGAAGAAGCAAAATTCTAGTAACAAGGGTGATAAGCATATAGAGACACAAAAGGAAGTGGATTCACCAAAGCTTACTTCCATCTCAAGTATACCCATGACCTCCTCTACTCAATCCACTTCAATCAACAAGCCACATGAGGCCCCTAAAACCCATAGCAAAAACAAAGAGGAGAAGCCCCAATAGTAACCAACTAAGATCAGGGTTCATATTTTGAAGCACATGAAGTAAGTGAAGCACAACTAGGGTGACAAGCCCATGGCCAATGATAAAAACTTCTGCAATGCGATCGATTGGATCAAGTAATCCCTCAAGCAAAAGAATACAACTCTAAGCTTGTATGACATGATCATGACTTCTACCACACATTGTGAGGTGCTAGTCAAAATGTTGACTTTCATCCCCATTAGTGAGTACATCCCTGCTAATGAGGAATCCATCCATGCAATGATGGTTCCTTTCTTACCAAGGGAGGAGAAGTCAACATCCCTAGTATTTTGCAATAGCAAAATCAAGGCCAATCCCCAAATTGGTGAAGTAACTAGGACTCCTCTATTCATAACCATACATTTAGGGTAGTTTAGAGTGCATCAAATGCATGTTGATGATGGGGCTACAAAAAATTTCATTCCATGCACCATCATTAAATGCTTGAGCTTAACAAAGCAAATACAATCTACAACAACCATAGCTCTCAAATTCTTCAATGGATCAAGGATTACTTTCAAGGGATCTATCTCCTTGGACTTTGTGGTAGTCTCCACAACTACCAATTTCTTGGTAGTGGAGGAGACACTAGGTTCAACCTTATCCTAGGAAGATCTTGGTTGGCTCACTTACAAGTTGGGTCCTCACCCATCCACCAAGAGATTCACCTTCTTTACAAGGGAGGTGAAATCATCATTCGTGATGATACCGTAGTTCCCCTAGCTATCAACAATGTGAACATAGAGTAGGGATCTAAAGTGGAACTTCAAGAGGAAACCCCTAGTCATAAAGTCCACCAACCTAAGAAAGAGCAGAAACCCAAGAATAACAATAATGAACAACAGGATGTGTCATGCTATGAACTCCCTTTCAACATCATCAATGAAGGGAATGATGAGTACAAACTAGTGCAGAACAAGCCTTCTATGTTTCCTAGCCTTTTAAAGATTAGGAAAATTCTATACAAGTGACATGCACTCCTACTCCTTCCATGTTGTACCCTCATGACCTTTATAGCCATTTGTAACATAACCGTTTAGCCTAAGTTTTCTCTTTATTAACTAGTTATTACATTTTTTTTCTGTTCTATTTTGCTATTTATGCATATAGCCTAGGAGTTTATTTTATTTTCATTTTCATTTATTATAGCCTTATTTCTTTCTCTATTTTTTGTTTAGCATGATATAAACTAAAATCCATACAAAATTTAAAATATAAAATCTCCAAAAATATAAGTTTCTCTTCAACCATAGTCCACTAAGACCTTAAACTAGTAACATGACCTTAAACTAGTAGTGTAACCACAACACAACATTGCCTACCATGGCCTTAGACTAGTAAAACAATATAACTTATGCCTACCATGGCCTAAAATAGGCAAATGTCTCTTTTATTATATTTTTTTAGCCTATTATCACATTGATTAGCCATTTAATCTTATAACCAAAAATGTCAACATAGCCATTCACAACATTTACAATGCTTACTAGAACAATACATATAGCCAAAAATGAAACCAAAAATTTAAATTTAAAATATTTATAACATACATAGCCATGGCCACACTATGTGGAAAAAATGTCAAAAATCAATAACAACCATCTATAACATAGTCTTGGCTAACAATAGCCATCAACATAAAAATAAAAAAAATAGTCAACAAGAGGTAGATGGATGATGCTAAGGGACATTTGGAGGTAGAAGAGGTGGATCATTTCCACCATCAATGCTAGGGCCACCAATGTCTCTTGATGTCTAAAATACAACAACACATAGCCTATTAGTAACCAATAGCCAAAACCATCACTTAAAATAGAAACTAAAACATAAAATGCATCCAACCTATGGTGACTTTGGCTCCCTGGCATCTGGGGTAGATGTGGAAGGCCATCCTCCAAATGATGGAGGATCTAGTCTTCTATCATATTAACCCAATCAATATCCCCAAGATCAATGCCAATGAGAATGCCAACCCTCTCTATTGTGGTCCAAGTAGGAGGCTTCTGGGTAATGGTAGATGCAAAGGTCTTACCTACAACAATGGTAATCTAAAAAGCAAGGGATTTGATCCCCTAAATGAGCAGCTCTCTCTTGCACTGTTCAACTAACTCCTCTTTGAGCTACTTTAGGTAGGCTTCACAATTAGCCTTATACTGTTTCTTGTGGTCCTTTTTTTTTCTACTCAACTCTAGGACCCAAGCACGGTGATCTTTTCAGTCCTTAACCTTCTGGGAGATGAGGTCCATTCGCATCTATTGTTCCACCATCTCCTATGAGAGTAGTACCTTGTCTCAGATAGCATGTTATTAGCGGGTCCACATGATCTCTTTGGTTTGCAATTTCCCTAAGTTAGCCACTTGGGCTTCCACAAAGGCCTTGTGGTTCTAGAGCTCTCTGATCATCTCTTCCTCCCATAGGAATTCATTGGATCTCTCCAACTCCCATGAAGTTTTGGCACACGACATTGCTAGATCAATAGCAATCTTGTATAACTTCAAGGGTACACTAGAGACATCAGAGGAAAGCATCAACAAGAAGTTAATCTCCATGTCTCAGCTAGGTTTCCACTTCACAAATGACACTACATAACCATAAATTACAATCATAAACATAGTATACAACCTAAGAGAGCCATAATGTAAAACCTATGACATAGCAAAACAACTAATGCATAGAAAACAAAGTTCTTACCTATCTTGGGTGCAACTTGGTGCAACTAGTCAATGATGTCCTTAGCCATCCTACACATGAATTCCACCTTGTCCAAGACCTCCACCCATGGTTTTTCTTAAAACCTAGAGATAGGGGCCTAAATTAGTGGCTTAGGAACTACTATAAGCATAACAATCATTGAACGATTAGGACAAAAAAAATTAAAATAATAAGATATAACAAGTGTAAAGACATGTGCATACTTGGCTCCTCCTCCTTTGGGATGACAATGGAGGATGTGCTTGGTACTTCCTCACTGAACAAGGTGTCTAGATCAACATTGGGCAAACTCTTCAACCTCATGTTGCTATAAGAGTGCCTCCTCTACACATCTTTATTCCTCCTCGGTTGCGAGAGTTACACATCTCTATGCCTCCTCCTCCACGATAACTTAGGTTGCCATGACCTGACGCTTTTCTATAATCATAGCACATAGAAAACAAATTAGCACTAGAAATCATAATGTAGCCATAAGACCTTAAAACATAGAATAGCCAAAACATAAATAAAGCTTACCTATGATCACCTACTATGATGACTTAAGTTTAAACTTAAGCTTCTTCAAGGAAAGTTGGTCTGATGCTAGTGGTGGTTCCTCTATGGGCCTCTTGAGCTTGATCCTAGCTTCCCCTTCATCTTCTCTACATTGTCTTTTGGCCTCCAAGATTCTCACTAGGATCATAAGGGGCTCCTCCTCCATGCTGTCAAGGGATTTGCATTGTATAGCATCAAAATTCTTGGTGGTAATGGATAGTGAATCCTCCATCCCCTCTAGTGGGTTTTGGGCCTACACCATTGGATAAATGTATCTTATTCAAGGCCTAGAAAGCTAGTCTAGGTCTTGGGCAACCCATCACCAATTCCTTCACACCACCAAGAATTCCATAAACCTCTTCAAGTAACTTGCAAAAAATGGAAAATGCATGTCGATTATGATAGAGGTTTCCTCACAGAGTATGAAGATCTCATCTTGAAGCCCAATAGCCAAAGCAACCACTCAATTGAACCTAATGCCATCTATCATGACCTTTTTAATGGTCCATGCCTATGTGATGTCGATTACCTTCTTTTGCAATAATAGTTTAAGAAATGCATAGGACCTAAACAAAGTATATGATGCCTTTGTGTCAAGGTTCATGAAGCTATCCATGGAAATTCTGGAGTGGCCCATGCTAGCACCAAGTCACTCTAAAACTTCCTCATGATGGCTTTCTTCTTTCATTATTTTGGTGGCAACCTTTGGCCTATCAATGGGGACACCAAACAAGTTGCAAAAGGTGCTCTCATTGATGGCTATCATAATCAGCATACCTTAGATGGTGGTGTGGAAGTGATTAGCTTCCTCGTTGAAGGATTCCATGACATTTAGCATCTTCACAGTAGGAATGGAAGGGATAGGTTTCATAAACAAATCAAGCAAACTTAAATGCTCAATGTTTTCTTGAATGTACCTAGGTGCATGTGCCCTCAACCACTCTTGTGCTAGTATCACCTCACCAAACTTCAAGATGAGGGTATCCTCATAATGTTCTACAAGTGGTAAGGTAACATTAGCAAAGGTGAAGGATCTTGCAAGGTAACAACCAAATGTTTATCATCAACATAAGTAAGTTTAATAACTAGTTAAAAGCAATAGTAGACTTAGAATCTTCATAACCATAAAACATTAGAAGCTATAGCCTTTATGTTCACCTTTCCTTCTTCTTCTTCAATGTGATTTGAGTAGAGGTACCAGTTACTAGGGTCTGATCCAAGGAGCTCTTAAAGCCCATCCACTAGTTATGTATCATCCTCTCATCCACACACTTCTTGTAGATAAGTTTGAATCTACTGATGTATTCATCAAAGTCTTCCCTTAACTATATATACACAATGGTTTTAATTTGGAGTCCCTTGGTGAATACATCTAAGGTGGTTTGAGCCACTACCAAAGTTTAATCATTAGTGATAAAGCCTTGATCACTAACCCTATACCTACAAGAAGTTCATAAAATTGACGAAGTTAGAAAAGGTAGTTTAGCCAATAAAGCCAAAAAACATAAAAAAAACTATAACAACCATGCACACCCCTGTAGATAATACAAAATTCCAAGTGGGTTCTATAACAACATGTGAGCTCTATGTGTCATCACAAAGTATTGTTAGCATTACATTAACTATACTCTGGCATAGTCTAGATCTCTGGTAGCGTGGGCTAATCGTGTCTATCGGTCCCCCTACTATCTTGGGAGGTAGATTGTCAATAACAAACCTAGCAATAAGACTAGATGCCCAAGGCATTAGTATCTGCACTATGACATTCACCACATCTACAAATAAGTGTGACCATAGCATCACACTGAAGTTCTAAAGGATGTAAGCAAGGAATTCCCTAGCCCCTAGCCAAAACAATAATGAAACCTTATCCAAGGTCATATCTGGTAGAGGGGTATTGGGCTTGGGGTGACAAATGTAGCATAGGATGCCCACTAAATTCACAATGATGAGTATGGACTTCAAAAATACCCTACATTAAGAAAAAAATATCAATTGAAATTCCTTAATAGTTTGTAAAAACATCCTAGTCAAGAGTGAAATTAGCCCCTATAAAAAGATCTAAGATGTTTATCCAAATTTTCTTAAGGAATTCATGCCAACATAATTACAACCTTTCATAGCCTTATACATCATAGCCAAAACATTATAGCCTAGATAGCACAACAAGTTAACACATAGCCAAATTTAGAATCTAGAAATTAGCCATTAGCACAAATATTACCAAAAATAGAAAAAATTATTTGTAACCTTCAAAACCAAATTCAAAACATTAAAAATGTTTTAAGACATACCCAAAGGCATGGAAGTTAATAAGAGAAGCCTCTACACGTGTCAATTGAATCCATCTCCAAAGGGGTAAAGTGCTACAACCAAAATTTAACCTTATTGACATAGCCATAATCAAAAAGTTATTAAAAATTCATCTAAGCTTCAATTTTAGTGATTCCACCACGAAAGGAGTTCTGAAATCATGAGCATTTTAACCATGACCATTAAAAATAGAAAAACATAACCATTTTTTGCATAAAACTTAACCAAAATTAGCAAAACTGTACCCATTAACATTAACCCCATTTCACACAAGGTTGGGAGAAAATTTGCCAAAAATCTATTTGAGCTCCAAATGGAGTGATTCCATGACCATTTGAAAGTTTGAATCGAGCCCTATGCATCCACACTTAGCAAGAATTCAAAACCTTTGATGTTTATTCTGAAAAAAAATTATCAATTTGGATGAGAATCTACAAAAGGAAAAAATCCCTTTGTTGACACAAGTCTAATAAAAAAATTCATTAAAAATTAGTTTCAAATTCAATTGGTGTAATTCCACCTCTGTTGGAAAGTTGAAGCTAATATCCACCCAACCATAACCAAGAATTAGCCAAAACCCCTGCTATTTGCTTAGAAAAATTCATGAATCTACATTGGATTCTAAAAAATGGCATAAAAAACCTACTTGCATGACTTCACAAAAATAGCAATAACTTGTCATTATTAACCAAAATTGAATCAGAAAATAGCCATTGAAAAGCTCAAAATGTAAGGCTACAAACCCATAACATCAAATTTTAAAAATATGAAGTTTTTATCTTAGGGAAAAATACACAACTTTGCTTCCTTTTTTCATGAAAAAATCACCAAAAAAGCTTAAAATTCATAAAGCTTAATTTGACATAGCCATGAAAAATAGCGAAAATGGCCAAAATAACCCATACTCATTTAAAAACACATCAAAATAAGGGGTTAAGATTTTTTTGAAAACTAATTTTGACAAATTTTTTGGCCTAGATCTAAGGAAAATAGCCCTACCCCTAATTTTTGACAAAAGCATGAAAATAGCAAGGTTAATTTTAAAAATCATATCTACCAAGGTCAAAACAATGAAACAACCATAGATCTACATAGAACCAACCAAAATAAGAGGTGGGATTTTGTCAAAATTTTGTTCTACCCCCCTTTATTAGCATAGATTTGAAGAAAACAACCCAACACATGGCAAGAAGAACAAGAAAAATGACTAGAAACCAAAACAAAATTGGCTAGAACTACCTAATTTGGATAACTGACAGAGGAAGCCTAGATTGAAATGGGTTTGGGCAGCCCTCTTGGATTCTAACTCTTTCCCCCACTTTGCTTAGGCACCATGGTAAGCTCAATGCTAGGAATGGTTGAAATCTAAGAAGAATAAGGATTTAACACTAGCTATAGGGAAGATAGGATGTTTCCATACTGAAGATTATTGCTTTCTATTACAAACATCTCTTCTAAAGCTCTCCACCAATGTGCTATTTATGTAAAAATAAGATTTTGGTTGAAACTTGTAAAATTTCAAAATAAAAACTACATCAAAACCTAAATGTCCACCTCTCAACCCTAGTTGCCAATTCAATGCATCGTAACTCCAAGTGCACTAAAGTGCAAAGGGGGAAAAGTCTCTTCTATGCTAGGAGGGGTGGGAAATAACTTCACTGTTCAAGTTTTAAAATTTTTGAGTTATGGGCCCCACTATACACCCTCACTGTTGGCCAAATAATTGCATCAATGCTGATTTTTTACCACTTTTAATACTTAGAAAATATTGAAACCTTAACTCCCATACATCCATGTTGGGGATATCATGCGTAGTGTGGATACTGTTGGCACATTTTTACCATTTCATGGAACAGGTTGGCATGATAAAATTGATTAAATATTTTTGAAAAGAAAAACACATGAAGCCCTAGGTAAATCTGGGGCAAAGATTGCAGGCTGTTAGAACCCTAAACCACAATTATCATTTGCTCCTGGAAAGTGCAAAAGACAAAGAAGATCTCCTTCAATAATCCGTAGTATACAGAGAGTGGAGTCTTCACATAAAAGGGCAAAAATGCAATAGGGTTTCTAGCTTGTATTTGATAGACCTCATTATTGGAAGTAACCCTATAATAATCTAATAGGCGAGCAATTACAGTCTTTCAAGGATAAGGTAGAGATCATCAACCAAATATATGACGATGATAATAGAAACCACTAAAACAGGAACAACCAGCAGAATCAGTGTGGCCAACTAAACGAGAATAACAAAGGCAAAAATGGCATTGCAGAACAAGAGGAGAATCAAGATGACAAAGATAGTGTTCTTTCAGCGGAAATGGTAGCTAACATACGTCAAATCCAGTAGAATACGGAGCTGTTTACTCAAAAGGAGGAGATACAATGGCTTCGCGAGATGGATACCACCGAGGAAGATGTCAGTAATCGCGTTCACAATGCTCAGTCTCTTCTACATGTCATGTAGATGGGCTCATTTGGCCTAGCTAATGATAAGTTGGAGCTCAGTGAGGAGAACTAACATTTTCTCCAAGACATGAAATTTCTCTGATACCCTAGAATTGAAGCAACGACGTTTGAAGATCCGACAATAATGGCCAAGGTTCCAGGTTGGGATTTCTTACCCCATCAAAGGGGACTGGTGTGCAAGAAAAATAGAAAGTAGACATACTACACATCGGGTGTGACAAACAAAAAGGGAAATTTCAGTCTGGCATCCGAGGACTAGCATAAGCACAAATTCTGGGTTACTAGAACTATTTTAGCACCTACGCCCTGCAACTTGGCGACAAACAACAATAGTAAGGAGGGCCCTGTTTTCCTAAGCCAAAACAATGGCCTCAATAGAGGACATCGACAGCATACACACATACTCACATTAACTACTGAGTCTATTTCGAGGTATCTGGGCCTTGGTGTTGCCAGAGACCAACAAGCACCTAAATCCTATTCGAAGACACTCATTGGTGGTCGCGTCCCAAATGGTTGCCAACAGATACATGCCTCCAATTTCATAAAACCATTAAAACATAACCTTTTTACCATTTTTAGTAGCCAAAACCTACCTCTTTCAACCCTAGGCTCCCAAGAGGGGTTACACATGGGCAAAACTAGACAAATTGGGTTTCCATGCTAGGGAAATAGTGCCTAGCATGGACTAAGGGGGGCTAACACCCATTCTTACCCTCCAACACCCATCTAGCCCAAGTTTGACCCCCCAAAGTGGGCCCACATGGCCTAGAACTCCTCCAAGCACCCTCAGAAACCCTAGAACCTCACCAAATCTAGTCGAAAATGGTTGAAACCTTGGGATTTAATAGTTCCATACTAGGGGAAGCCTCATCCATGCTAAGCATGCCAACCCTAGCATGGATGAATGGGTGAAAGATAAAAATTGTTTAAATTGACTGCCTAGTAGCCATTTCTCAAAGCCTAATACCCCTTCACAGTCTTTGGTATCCTAAATTGATCCTTAGATAACTCAATTTTTCATCCACAGCTTTGTCCACACTAGTGAATCCCCCCTTCATGTTGCCCAGCCTAGAGCCAACATGGAAACCTAGGGGGTATGCAAGAAAACCTAAGTTATGACCCAAAATAGCCAAATGACCTACTTTGATAACCCCTGGGCCCTACCAAAACCCTCTAGAGCTCCCAAAGATAGTAAAAGTAGTCAAAATGGCAGAAAAATACGATCCCCCTCTCATCCATTCTAAGACCATAATGTCCAACATGGAAGAAGGGGCAAGATTGAATGAGGTACTTAGGAGCCTGCAAACTATTGGATCTTGACACTAAGCATTAACTGTCAACACTGGCAACCCTGAAAGTTGACATGCATGGTTGATTGTCTATCAAACCAGCCTAGATCTAACTTTCCTAGTTCTTCAATGCTAGGGGAGATCTCTTCCATGATATCTAGCATGGAAACAAGGTGCATGGAGCTAAGAAGATTAGTTGGGCATCCCAAATGCAAGAAAATAATATCAAACTAACTAGTATTAACACCTAAACCTTGACAACCTCTCTAGAAGCTACTGAAATGTTAAAAATCAATCCCCTAAGGTTCTTCCATGTTGAGAAGGACCTCATCCATGCTAAGAATCCTAGTCACAATGTGGATGATAGGGGGAAAGCCAAAACTATTAACGTTTGCATGCAATTTAACTTTCAAAAGCAACATAACCTTTTCGAAAGTCGCCAAACTTCTAGAAGTTACTTGAAATGATCAAAACTTGCCTCCCTTGGATTCTCCATGCTAAGGAGGATCCCATCCATTCTGAGCATCCTAGACCCAATGTGGATGGATGAGGAGAAGCCTAAAATCCCTCTCAAAACCCTCAAAGTGACCAAATTTTGACCCTAGGCATTGATAGTCAACATCAATGACCCTATGGACACACATGCATAGGAAAAACTAGGAAAAATTAGAAAAAAGTAGAGCCTCATAATTTCTCCACACTAGCTAGCATGGAAGAAATGGGGAAACTTTGGTGGGACTCTGAAATATCCCTAAGGTATCCTAAACAAACAACAAAATGCCCTATGTGTGCCCTAGGATCCTATCTACTCTTTCTAAAATCCTCAGACTCTCCAAAATTGATCATGAATAGCTAAAAATCCCATCCCCCTAATCTTCCATGCTAAGCATGGGAACTCTAGCATGGAAGAAAGAGGAAAATACCAAAAACCACTTAACAGCCACTTAAATGACCAAGTTTTAACATTGAGTATCAATAATCGACATTAGCAACCTTAGAAACCCACATGCATGGCTAGAAATGATAAAAATGGTGAAAAGTAGGGTCCCTTAGTTCTTCCACACTAAGAGCCACCTCTTCCATGTTGGCTAGCATGGAAGGGGGGAACTTTGGGGGATCTCAAAAATGATAGTTGGACACCTCAAGTAGACACCCTACAGCCTTACATGAACCCTAAGACTAGTTTTACACCTTCTAGAGCCCTCAAACCCTATAAAAGTGACTCCAAATGGCTAAACGCTACTCCCCCCAATCTTCCACACTAAGCCTACCATCCCCAACATGGAAGAGATGGGGGAAGTTCAAAAAGCATCTAGCAAACCTCCAAATTGACCAGTTCTAACCCTAAACTCTAGTCCTCGACCTCAGCAACCCTATAAACATACATGTGTGATCAATTGAGGATAAAACTAATTCAAATATGAGATTTGTGGTTCTTCTACACTGGGGACCCTCTCTTCCACATTGGCCAATGTAGAGACTAAGGGGGGAACTTATTTGAGGTTCATAAACACCTTAGAATAACACCAAATAACCTTGCATACACTTTAGAACCTTATTAGCATCCACTAGAACCTTCAAACCTTAGGAAACTCACTCCAAATAGTCAAAAATATACTCCCCCTAGTCTTCCACACTAAGCATAGCATGCCCAATGTGGAAAAAATGGGGGAAGCCCAAAAAACACTTAGGAACACTCAAAACTACTAAATTTTCACATAAAACCCTAGCTCTAGATCTCGACAGCTCTAGGAGCTAACATGCATGGTTGATTGTGATCTGAACTAGCCTAGATCTATGATTCTTATTTCATCCACACTAGAGAAGGTTCCTTCCATGTTGAGTAGCATGAAAACAAGGCTAGAATGCTGCTTTTCCACTTTTGGTGAAAAGATGATGCTCCTAGAAACCAAAAGCCTATGCCAAAAAAGCCTAGAACCTCATAGCCTTCAAATTATGCTCATTTGACTTTTTTTTTATCCTCAAAACTTCTTGCTCCCATTCCTCCATGATGGAGCAACTCCCCCAACATGGAAATAGGTGGTAAGACCTTAGGTTCCCTTGAATGACCTCCAAACATGATCAAGGTTAGCCAGAAACTTGTAGAATCATGATCTACAATCCTAGGAGCCTAGGAACCTAGTCAACATGCTCTAAAACCACCCTGAAATCATTGAACAAGTGTTCCTCCATTCATCCACATTGGGGATGTTGTGCTCAACATGAAAGAAGTGGGGGAATCCATTTTAGCATGCTTTGACACCCAAAACTAGCTCAAATGATCTCACAATGAAGCTAAGAGATCCACAACTTCCAAATCTAGGTTTCGACTACTTATTTGACCATGTTTGATCCTACTTTTACTTGTATTTTGGTTTTTCATGATGAATCCCCTCTCTTCCACGTTCGTAAATGTGGAAGTAGAGGGGTTAAGCTCTAGAACCTACTTTTTGGCCTTTATTGACCTCTAGAGTACCTAATTTTGACAAATCTGGCCTTGCAATACCTTGGGAAGGCCCCGAAACCTCAATTTTTGACCTCTAGATGCCCTAAAACCCACTTTCCTTAATTTCCATGCTGCGGGTCTCTACTTCCATGTTGACTAGAGTGGAAACAGTGGGGACCCAACATGGAATCCTCAAAACTCTCGATTTCTAGGTTGAAATAGCCCAAAAATAGCCTTGATTGATACCCAAAGTCACCTAATAACCTTGTAGCCTTAAACCATGGCCCTCTAAGGCTTAAAACTAGAAAAATATAACCCCTTTTTACCTATATTAGCTAGATTTGATCATATGTAGCCTATTTTTCTTGATTTGATCTTATTACATGATGTTTTAACTTGTTTTTGACCTCATATTACATTATTGATTTTCTTGACCTAGTATGAATTTTACACAACCTTATATGTTCCTTGTTTGTCTTATTGTAGTCTTATTTGTCTCTGTATAGCCTTTGATTGATATCAAATAGTGTGATTTGACCTTCATTAACCACTATTTGACACCATGTGACCATGCCTTGCTAAGGCCTTAAATTGGCATTATAGTCCACTAAGACTCTAAACTGGCATCATGGCTCACTATGGCCTAAACTAGAAAAATTATTGTTCTTGTTGATCATTTGTAGCCATATTTCTCATATTGCCCTTTATTTAGCCCTTATTGCATTTTTTTTCTTATTTTTATCCTATTTGTAACCTTGAATGACCTTGTTTGCATTAGAATAACATGTATTTACATAATTTTATAGCATTTTAGCATTATTTATTCACTTTTACCTAGGTGCCCCTTAATATGCTTATGGTTAACATGTAAGACTAAGTATGAGTACCTAGGAACATATTAGTCTACTTTTGTGCCTACATGGACCCCATGGTGATGTAGAATGGTATATCGACCCTAATTATCTAGATCTTGAGCCTAATAGTCTTCTCAACTAGATAGCCTCAATAGAAAAACCTCTAGAGTGGCCTAAAAACCTAGTCAAAACCCTTAACATAGAGGTGCATAAACCAAAGACTCTCTAGTTGAGCTTACTATCACAACACATAATGAAGAGAGGAAAACCCTTAAACTAAGTGCCTCACTAAAATGTCAACAGGCTCAAGACATCACCAAGGTTCTACAAGGTAACATTAAGGCCTTTACCTAGTTATATGAAAATATGTCTAGCCTAGACCCATGTTTGATCTAACACAACATCATAGTAGACCCTAGCATTATTCCAATTAAGCAGAAAGTATGCAAGATTAGACGTGATTTAGCCTTGGAAGTTTGTGATGAGATCTCAAAGCTCTACCAAGTTGGTTTCATTAGGGTTGTTGACTATGTAGAATAGGTATCCAACATAGTGGTAGTTCCTAAGAAAAATGGGAGTATCCATATTTGCATTGATTTCCAAGATCTAAATAAAGCAACTATCAAGGATGACTTCCCTTTGCCTAGTATTGATTAGCTTATTAATACTATGACTAGACATGTCTTGTTGTCCTTTATAGATGGCTTCTCGAGGTACAACTAGATTAGGATCAACCAAGAGCACCAACTTAGCATGACCTTCATGACCCCTTTGGGTACCTTTTGTTATACAATGATGCCCTTTGACTTTAAGAACGTAGGAGCAACCTATCAATGATCCATGACTTATATCTTTGATGATTACATGTTAGGCTTGCTCAATGATTACGTAGATGATATAGCCGTCAAGTCCAAAGTATGCTAATGACCTAGATCTTGTGCTTAAATGATACCTCAAGTATGAGCTTAGCCTCAATCCTAAGAAATGCATCTTTGGTGTTAGGATCGGTAAGATGCTTGGCTTTGTACTGTCTAAAGTAGGGATATGTGTTGATCCTGATAAGGTTAAAGCCATATCCAAATTAACAATGCCTACCAACCATAAGAAGCTTCAAGGATTACAAAGTAGATTATAGTTTATTTGTAGGTTCATTGTTAGGCATATGAATGAATTACAACCCATGCAACACTTGCTTCAGAAAGGAGTTCACTATGAGTGGACGGCTCAATGCTAAGAGGCGTTTGAAAACCTTAAGTAAGATTTGACACAACTACTAACGGTCTATCCTCCATAAGAGGGTAAACCCTTTTACATATACCTTTCCATCTCTGACACATCCATTACCTTTCTACTCTATTAAAAACATAATGACAGAGTAGAGATGCCAATATACTACCTTAGCCATGCATTAGTTTCCTGTGAGACTTGATACACTGAGTGAAGAAGTATTGTCTAGCACTAGTCTTCTTGTTGAAGAAGTGGAGACATTAGCTCTTCAGAAGCCAAGTCAACATCATTTACAAGGATAATGTGGTCAGAGCCATAATGACAAACATTTACAAAAGTAGTTGTATAGCCCAATGAAAAGCCTTAATCGCAGAGTTTGACCTTCATTACATCTTTCAATCCTTAACGAAAGGTCAAGCTATAGTCGTACAACTTACAGTTTCACTTGTTGATGACCAAGTAGGCTTAGATTCTAAGTTTCCTAATGAGCACATTAACACCATTAGCCAAGTGCCTAAGGATTATGAGACATTCATGCACTTTGAAAGAGCTTCAACTGCCCATGGGGCCAATGCTGCTACCATCATAACATTCCCATCTAGTAAAATCCAACCCTTCACCTATTGTTTTTAGTTTCCATACACAAAAAACATAGTGGACTATGAGGGTTTGATCAAACAGATGATGATAGCTCATGACCTAGGAATTAGATGCTTAATGATCAAAGGTGATTTACAACTTGTGGCTAATTAAGTAATTGAAGTCTATGCATGTAAAGACAAATACCTACAACCTTATTGTGACCTAGGGAAGTAATTATTACAACAATTTATAGATGTTGATATCCAACACATACCCCCAAAAAAGAACACCATAGCCAATGCAATTAAAAGATTAGCCCTCAATGTGATGCCACACGTGTTTACTTAGTTGCCCATGTTAACCATGGACTATGCTATTCCCATCATGCAGAACATTGAGGATACCTTTGTGGCCATTGTTCATATTTCTCCTACTTGGGAGTAGTGTGATGATATAAAATTTTACTTTATGCATGGTGAATGCTCACATAGCTTGACTACTACTCAAAAGGATGCTATATGTAAATGCTTGAAGCAATATGTCATCGTACATGATAACACATTATGTCAATGATCTTACGATGGCATATTACTAAAGTGCTTGGGTAAAATCGAAGCCAAAATAGTCCTAGAGGAGGTTCACAAGGGTGTTTTTGGAAAACATATAGGACCTTGAGCTATGGCCACTAAGATTAGATATTTAGGCAACTATTGGTCCCATATGAAAATGACTACATGCAGAAGATTAAGTGATGTGACACATGCCAATGGCATAGTAACCTAATACATGTGTCACTGATTGAGTTGCATATAACTCAAATCACATGTTCATTTCAATGATAGGGGTTGCATATCATTGGACCTATAACACCCAAGCCTTCTATAGGGCATAACTTCATCATCACCACAATTGAATACTTCACCAAGTGAGTTGAGGTGATTCCCCTAAGGAAGACTACATCTGACTAGGTCTGCAAATTTATCATGGATAACATTGTAGCCCATTTTGGCATATCCATGACCATAGTTATAGATAATGGACCATAATTTAGTAGCCACGAAATGAAGGATTTTTTTCACAACCTAGGCATTAAGCATTCTTTCTCATTACCTTATTACCCTCAAGCTAATGGACAAGCAGAAGCAAGGAACATAACCATCATCAACTTGCTCAAGAAGATGCTCAATAACAACAAGTGCAAATGGCATGGTGGCTTCTCCATGCACTTTGGGCCTATCATACAACTTATCGCATGGCAACTGGTGTAACCCCTTATAGCCTTGTCTATGGTTCTAAAGCTTTTTTACCTCTTGAATTATAGGTGTCTTCACTCTAAGTATCTTTGACTGACTTCATCAACAATGAGAAGAACAAAGAGTTGTAAACAACAATCCTAGACTCGGTGGAAGAGCAATGTATGCAAGTGCTTACTCACATCAAACACTATCAAGAGAGGTAGAAATGGTAGCAGCACCATAACTTCACCAAGTGTAAGATCAAGAAGGGTGACTTGGTCCTCAAAGCTATCCGTGAGCATGTGAATAAATTCTTTGTCAATTAGGAAGGATCCTTCCTTATCATCAAAGCCTATGGTAATAGAGTATTTTGGATAGTCAATATGGATGGGAACGAGTTGGCTAATTAGGTCAATCATTCTTATCTAAAGCAATATTACATGTAGCCAATGATCATCAATAAGCGAGCCTACTCTAACATGGCCTGCTAGGGTCTAAAACTGGTGACACGTCTTATTGACGCCTTAAAATAGCACCATGGTCTACTACGATCTTAAACTGGCACCATGACCTACCAAGACCTTAAACTGACACCATGGTCCTCTATGACTTTAAACTGGCAACATGACTTGCTTGGGCCTTAAACTAGTACCATGACCTACCATGGCTTTAAACTAGCAAACTCAGAGACCTAGGTAGCTTGGTTTTATCATCCTATATGGCCTATATGCATTGTCTTGTTATAACATGTTATATTTACTTAATTTTCTTTTCTTTTGAGAGATGTGTTTATAGGATGAATCTTGGGACCATAACAAGGATGCAACTCATTATGGCAACAAGTCATCACGTGATCTTGATGTGCAACATCTATGAGTTTGTCCTATTGTATTGAGAGTGCTTTCACCATTGCCCTCCATCTAGCACCACTCCTTAAGCCTAGCCCTATAGCCTTAATATGACCTTCCATGACTTGGAGAACAATGTTGACCAATATTTGACATTCATGCACTATGGTAATATCTTCACCATGCTCCATCTTCAAGCCCACTTGAATGAAACACACTTAATTTAGTGAGAAACCACTAAGTCCACCAGACATAACACATCTTGTTCGGTGGAAAAACCATTAAGCCTATCAAGCGTAACACACCTCGCTTCAATGGAAAAACCAATTCCACTTCATTGTAACATATTTCATTTAGTGGGAAATCACTAATTTCATTGAGCGTAACACATCTCATTTGATTGGAAACCCACCAAATCCGTTGAGTGTAGCACCAAATCTCGTTTGATTGGAAAACCACCAAAACATGTTAATACCATGCTATAGCAATGATGATAATATTTGAAACACATTTTTAGCCTTCATAACCATTTTGTTGGGACCCTAACATCGTCATCTCATCATAGCCTTATCCAATCATCACAAGCACTCTTCGACATGGTTGGATCAAGCGTGGAGAGGGAACATCGGTGGTGGACCTACAATGGTGTTTTATATTCTTTTTCAATGCCTCTTGGGTCAATCCTCTAGACACCAACAAAGAGGAACCATTGAAACACCAAAAAAATTTTCATGTTATGACAAATTTTCATCATGTAGCCTTTAGCCCATGAAATTTGAGGCCAAACTTTGTTGTAAATGTGAGGATTATAACCCACGGTGGGCAATCTCACATATTTTAGACTTTTGGAGCTAAAAGATGCCTCATAACTAGTCAAGGCCTCATCCCCTAAGTGAAAAAAGTCACCTAGTATCTATATTTGCACTTGGGGTGAAAAAATGCCTTTTGGAATGCCAAAAATGGTAATTTGATGGGTTTTATGGGGGGTATATACTTTTCTATGTTGGAAACACATGTATAGAGGAAATCTCACCTACCCCCAGTGTGGAGGAGTTTGGTCTTCTTTTCTAGCATGGAAACCCTCATCCTCAGTGTGAAGGCTTCTCACCCCATCATTGAAACTCCTCTCCCCTAGCATGGAATCTACATGAACAAGATTTTTGCACTCTAATGACCTCAAAGTTGACCAACCCCTTCAACAAGGATGGCAGAACACTCAGCATGGAAGATCTACCTCTAGCATAGAAGGTCATTTCCCATTAGGCACCCATCTCACGTATAAGAGGTATAAATTTGCAATCAATTCACAACAAAAATCATGGCCTAAGACCTGTAAAACCAAAATCCCAACACCCCTTTTAGGTTCCATACTTTTGCATTTTCAAGCACATAGTAATTTTGGCTTCCAAGAGCTCTTGCAACCTTGTAGAAACACAACTCCTTGGAGCCTCCTAGTGTGGAACCCATGTAACCCTATAACCCTCTTTGCAACCCCATCCCCCTCCCCCCCTTGAGATTTGTGATTTTTGGTGTCAACACTACATTTCTAGGACATCCAACCCCCAGTGTGGAGCAATCTAGCAGCCAAATTTCTCACTTTTCTCACCATCCCCCCCCCCCCCCCCCCCCCCCCCCCCCCCAAGCAATGATCCAAGTTGCAATAGAGAAGTTTTGAAAGCATCAAGAGGGTCTTAGTATCTAGATCATCAAGCTCGATCACATCAGCTTCAACAGTCTTTGAACTCCTGCCCTAGTGAATCCCGCTTTGCTCTTTCATGGACATTTCTTATACACTTTTTTGAAACTCACTCTTTATTATTTTAATAAATTTCTAAAGTTTCATTTTGAGTGCAATGTGCATTTGCTTTCCATTTTACACATCTGTAATTTTTGCACTATATTTTCTCAACTCCTTGTTTTGCATTTTGTAAGTCCTTGGGCGATCTACTGAACCTTCAAAGGTACCTCGAATCCCATTTTTTGGAAGTCCTAGGGATTTAGGGTTGAGGCTATTGCATCGGATCTATCAGTTTTCCAATGATCCATTTTTGAGGTTGAAGCATAATTGTCTTGAAGATCAGGAAGGCTTCAAGCACTTGATGTAAAAGAGGCTTGAGTACCTAATCCATTGCAATAATCAAGATTTTGTTGATGCTATGTGGGTCCATGAAATCCAACTGGCTAAATGGGGTATCACCACTACCCTCAAATCATTGTTCATATGAGTTAACTTTTTAACGGTTGGAGAGCTATTGTAGGAACACCTCCCATTTCTCTAAGGTCATTCCTAATTACATCATGTTGTAGAAATATCAAGAAGTTTGTCTCTTAAATTTAACTTAATTCAGAGGTCAATTTGAGGTATTTGTATGGTAGACTAGCAAGTGCGAAACATGTATGACTCACATTCAATTGTAGTTGGAGATTAAAAGCTTATGCAACTCATAGTTGTGTATAATCAATCAGAACTTAGTTTATAGAGAGGTTTTAGAGCTAGACAATGAGTTGCAATGTGGGTGCAACTCATACGAGGTTGCATTTAACTCTAGAAACTATTGGATGTTACAACATGTAGCCACTGACACTGATAAGTGCCTATGCTCTCAAGTTTTGTCCAAAGCTCTAGCTATAAGGCACTACAACTTGCAATGTCCCTCACATTGAGAAAAGGATAAAATTTGAATTCTATTTCTTCAAGAGAATGTAGGAGGTTATGACCCATAGTAATTCATAGTTATTTCATAAATACGAGGAGGTGCAACGTGTAATCACTCATGGTGCATAGCCTGACACTTTTAAAAAATTGTTTTAACACTGGAAAAAAATAAGAATTGGATGTGACATCTATAAGTAAAGAATGAAGGATAATTTAGGGTTTTTTCCATTGTATGGTATTCTTAAGCTAAGGAGAAGAGCTCTAATGATAAGTGTGAAACCATAGAGGATAAACTAAAGCTCTTTAGCATCTGCTTCTTCATCCAAAAGGGGTAAGATTTCCATAGGATGCTAGGCCTCATGCATTTTATACATTAGTAAGTGTTGTGAGGTTTTTGGCATGCATGGAAGGCTTATGAATTATATAGATCCTTGGCTTATGTATTTATAGATCCTTGGCTTATGTGTTTATAAGTCCTTAAGTATTTTTCTACTATATTTTCACATTTCATATAAGAATTAGAGAGGGTTTTAGACATATTGTCCTTTCTTACACATTGTACATAAATTGGGGTTGAATTGATGTGGGTTTAAGGGTGGTTTAGCTTCTAATTACATAGGAATCATCAATTGGAGATATAACCAGACTAGCTTCTTTTTCATAAAATTGCATAATTTTCTCCAAACTTGATTAGTTGTATGTCTTTCATTCTTTAATAATTTCTAATAAGATGAATGTTTTCTATCCTATGAAAGTGATTAGGTAACAAGTGCTTCCTAATTGCTTTCCTATTTCCTTGATGCTCTTCATCCATAGTTTTTTCTATTAATCACATACAACATGATATATTTATTTTCAATAATTTGTTTATCAATGATTAATGGGTGCCACATCTCTTTCTACACCCTTGGAATTTGCAAATTTAGGTCTTAGCTATCTTCCCTTCTACCTAGATTTCTAATGCCTTCAAGAAAGCATCAATTCTGGCCAAACATATTAACTTTAAATTTAAGAAGAAAATTACTTAGAAAAAGGCTCAACTTTGATTTGGTCCATCTTAAATATTTGTCACCTTTTTGATTTTTTGATAGCGAAACCTAAACTATTATTGCAAATCTTTGTCATCAACTTAGCTAGAAATTTAATAAACCATAGAAACCCAACTTAGAATCAAGTTCAATTAAATTCAAATTGTGTATAGGAATTTTGCAACCTTTTTCAAGCATTGAAAGGCAAGTTACCATAAAATTCCATTCTTACAATTTTGGTATAGGATAACTTAATTACCAATCCAAGTAAATTTGCTTCCCATTTTCATTAATTCTACAAATATCTTTTTACATTTCAAGGATGTAATAGCTTAGCCAAACAACATATTTTCAATTCCTTCCTACACTTTTCTTAGCAACTGGTTCTACAAAGAAAATTTTTATTTCTCATGGATATACAAAAAGTCCTTTTCCTTAACCCTAGGCATTGATGGCTTCATTATTTAATTCTTTACAATGATGCAAATGAAGATTAAATTTGGTTTCTAAGACTAATATCAACATGTCTTAGCCTCTAGATTCCTCGAACAATGGGACATTTATGTTATCATGCCTTTTCAAAAGATAGATGATAGTTATCTTACAACTACTTGAAGACTTACTATGCTATTAGTTATCAATTCCAAAATTATTACTAAGATGAAGGCCAATAAGCTTAAGATGATCATGAAGGAAATTATTCCACATGAGTAATTTGACCTTCTTTGGAGCACTTGATTTTGCAAAAGATCCTATTATTAATAGCATGTACTAATAGCAAGACTTAGGTAATGATGTTTTTATTCTAAAGTTAGTTTTTGTAAAAGCCTATAATAGGTAAAATAGTGATTTATTTTTTATAATCTTTGGTTCCTTGACTCAAGAAAAATATTTTTAAAGCATGTTCAATTATTATTTACAAATACCTTTACTCAACTAAATATAAACAAGATGCTCTCTCCAACATTTAATTTGCAAACATCAATTAGGTAAGGTTGCTTATTAGCATCCAATTTATTCATTATGATAGCCTTGGGCTTGACCTTTTTAATTAAGCATGAAATTTCTCGCCAAATTCTTCATGGCATTCAAATTCCTTATTCTTCTTTTGAATGTATTATGAATCAATATACTAATGACACATTTTACTTGTTCACATATAAACAAGATAATACCAAAAATGTTATCAATGTGATCACTACCTTCTATAAAGCCTCAAGCGCTAGAATGAACTAAAATAAATTAGTTTTTTCCTAGCAGTTAAATGCTATGATGTCAATGGAAACAATTGCTACCTCTGTATCCTTTTACACTTTATTTAAATAATTTTCACTACACTTCAAGCATCTACTTTACACTTTATTTAAATCATTTTCACTACTCTTCAAGCATCTTCTTTTGCTATTTAGTCGTTGTTTATGTTTTAAAAAAAATCTCTTCAAAATGAAAAAAAAAATGCAATAATATGCATCTCTTACTCATGACAAGCATATTATCTTCATATATCCAATATATTTTGCATCCTATATGGTTTCTTTCATCTTTTCAAGATGCTTATGTTTTTTATGATGCTATTTATAGATTCTTGTAAGAAGACTCTTTGGACCACAACAACTTTTATAAAGAAAATTAAAAAAATGTTTCAAATGCCCAAGTCAAAAGATGGTTTATGGTTAAGGAGTCTATCCCTTTTTGCCAAAGTGCTTGCCATTAGCTAGATCAAACATCCTCAAAATGGGAATGAACCTTGGAAATCGTTGTTTTAGCATAAGATTCAAGAGGTTGCTACTCTATTTATAAAATTCATCATTCTTCCAAAAAAAATTACTTTATTAATCAAATTTGGATGATTTAGTAATAATGTATTCAAATTCACTCATTTTGGATTCCTTCAATTTTAGAATGAAAAATGATTGTTTTAATCTCTAATAGCAACCTCATCAAGAACCTCCTTGACTAGATAAGCACTAAGGCTATGGGTGATTATCCTTTTCATTTATTTTTCTAATGTCAATTCACACATGTCTGATTTTATATACATCAACATGCCTTCCCCTTTTTTTCTAGCTCTTACCAAAATAGCTCTTTGTTATATCACCCTTGCTATATTGAAAGATATCACCTTATTAATGTTACTTCATAATGTACAAAGAGCCAAAAACCAATATTTGTACCAAAATGTAAAACCTAATACTAACTTATTACCTTATTTGAGTAATTTTTAGGCTCATTTATAGCCTTTGCAAGTAGAACACATTAGAATTGTGTTGAATTCTAAGCTCATTTTTTCCTAGTCACATGGTGTACTCTTGATTTGATAACTAATAAAGTTTTGGATTAGTATTTTTCCTTAATTTTTGGTTTCAAAGACTAAGATAATGAACTCTTGTTTAATCAATATTACATGAAAACCATTGCATGTAAGTATTCTACTTAAACATCAATGTCATATTCTTTAGTGATGAGTGGTGAGGTACCCCTACACCCAACCATACAAATCACTAAGGCATTCACACACAATTCGGTTGAATTTCATGAACCTATAGTTCTCTAGTGCACTAATTCCTCTAAGAAGTGAAATGGGCATTGAGAACATTCATTGTCTTCCCATTTCCACTTGTCAAGTACAAGTATAAGATGAAGTGCAAATGAGCTATGTGATTTTTATCATTTTGTATTTTATAAGTTCAATCACCTATAACAAGAGCAAAAGATAAAGTAATTTAAGATCTAATTCATCTACTACCTAGTTAGCATAACACAAGTACCTGTCCCATCTTCTTGGACACATCCTGAACACATATAGCCTTGCTAGGTTACCAAACATTAAGCATTTTTACATTACTAAGTGCTACACGTATGCTCAAGATAGTCATGCTTGTGTTCATTAACAACCAAAAATTAATTGCTTAATTAAAGTGCATTCAAGTGAGGTGCATGAAAATAAAATGCATAAATATTAAATGCATCAAGGAAACATTAATCTATTCTTAGTGCTACAAGGATGATCAAAAGGGTTTGCTTTTATTCCCATCACACTGTTATGCTCAGGTACATCAGTGTTCAAACAAAGATCCGTACACATTAAACTCCTACTGTGGGCACTCAAAAAATATTCTAACTCTAAAAAAAACAAACTACAAAAGCTTTGCTATCTATGACAAAAATTGATATCAAAATTGTAAGCCCGAACGCTATATTTATAGGCCAACATATACTCTGCGATCTCGAATATCCGATAACGCATCTTGGGCTCTAATATCGGAGCCAGTCAAATGATGACTCATCATACCCCCATGACTGAATGAAAACTCATCCTTAAGTGAAGAAGAGGAGGAACAAGTTATATACAAAATATTGGAAAGGTATAGAATTATGGACTAACATACAAACTAACTCAAATAGAACAACAGACTTTGAGTGCCCAAGTATATGGATATACACTCTTTTACAAAATTTGGGTGTTCATGACAAGAGAAAAGAACACCCTAGATAAAACTGACATCCATACCCCTTGGCAACTAAAAAGAAAGAGAGAAGATCCAACAATCATGAATAGTCCTTATCATGTGGTACTACTGCATCATCCTTGGTGAAGTTAGTCCCACTTCCAATCCATGGTTCCCACTACAATTACAACAAAATTGCGAATTAGTATGCAATGTGTAACACACAGTTGTTAAGTACCTTGTCTCGTCGATGGTTACACCCAGCTAGGCTGTGATTGTGATAGATTGATTTCCTTAGGAGTGTTAGCGGAAAGACTAACAAATAGGGTAAAATAGATAAGAAATCCATTACATTGGAAAAAGTTCAAACAAGATGAAATGCTTAAAGAGGGTGTAAGAATTCACAACAATAAAAAGGAAAGTTTACTAAAAAAAATGTTGTGAAGATGTGCACAATTAGATGTCATTGATGAGGTAAACAAAAGGATTTGATTGTAAGAACGTCTAAGGATAAAATACTTAACTAACCAAACAAAAGATATGCAAATGGGTCCTCCCCAAAGTAAGCACAAGCCTTTTATTGTCCTTGCATAACTTCAAACCAAGGAGTCTGTGGATCCTATGGATGATTAATGATTACGGAAGGTCACATACAAAAACCCAGAAGAAACTACCTAAGAATTTTGACACATCAAACTAGAACATCAAACAAGAGCATGAAACTAGTAGTGAGGTGAAACATGGAAAGCATAGATGGATGAGAGAGTGTGTGTGAAATGAAGTTCTTGATTAAGGTTACATGAAGTCCCTTGTGAATTTTATGATTAAATGACTTGATAAGATCCATCTTTAGTCTAGACCAAACCAACCATATTCAATGACTTCGCATCATCATTCTAAGACCAGTCCACCCCCTTAAGACATAAGAGTGCTCCCACAAAACAACCATCATTTCTTATTAGAGAAGAAAAAAAAAAGTAGGAAGTGAAAAGGGTCTTAGTTAGAGGGGACCATTAGGCATGGGTAACGTGTCTTTCTAGTCCCATAACCAATGCTTATAGCCTGTTTATTTTGTCTAAGGGATGTGCTTTAAATTTCCATTATTTTTTTTAGTAAGAACCACAACATGCAAAGACTTATTCAACTTTCTTTATTGGTCAACACAAAATGGTAAGAAATCCATGAAAACAAACATGTACCCAAGCAAGTAGCAAAACACAAAAAATACCAAATTCCCTTGAAGTCACACCCTGTTCAAACCTTTGAATCCTTTCCAATTCCGGAAACTACCAAAGTCACAAATTCGTTATAGTTTTGTTAATAAAAGAGGGACTGCACATTTCCAAAACAAGGAAAACCATATATTTTGTGGATGGGTGGATGTTGTGAACTCACTGCCTGTTGCATGAAAAGTAACCATGTCCTCAAAATTCAAAGCTAGAATCTAGACACCAACAATCAAATATCAACATAATACATACCACCATCAAGCGACAAATTACCACTGTGCCTAGCACTTATTAACAAGAAGTTAGAGAATCACACCAAAATAAAAGAAAATATAAAAGAAAGTGTAAAATATTTAAAAAATAACAAATGTACTAACAATGTTATAAAACAAAAATTAAAAAAGACTAATAACATAAAAACAAGGTGGTGTAAAATAAAGAATGTGTAAAACAAAAAGTTGCAAAACAAAAATGGTGAAAAACTGAGGAGCCACTTATAGAGTTAGCATGGATGGCCATCTCCCCCACAACTGAGTTGAAAGGAGGAGATCTGAAATATGGAGCATGGTTGTCCATCTGATGAGGCGTTTGTTGTATTTGTTGGCTTATGCTCATGGAAAGGTTTGATTTGTTGTATGTTGACCAGCTGTTTCTTATTTGGGCTCTCAAATTCTATAGATCATCATGGCCTCTGAAACAAAAAGTTTTATAAATCATATAAGGTCCTTCCCACAACATTTAGAACTTAGTTCGTTGAGATACATGTGTGGAGTTCCAGTAGAGAACCTTATCTCCCAGTTAAAATTTGACATTCCTCATTTTAAGGTCATGGCACTTTTTGTTGAATGCCTTGTGCAACTCGTTAGATGATCTAGCCACCAATCGATTTTCGTCTAGCAAGTTGAAATTCATCAATCTTTCTTTTTGTGCTAGACTTAAGTCAAGGTTGAGATTATAGGCTATTAAAAGTATATGGAGCTCAAATTGAATAGGAAGTGATGGTAATTTTTCGTACACAAGCTCATAGGGAGAGTAGCCTATAAGAAGTTTTCATGTTGAGTAGTAGGCCCAAAGGGCATTGTTAAGTTTTGTGCTCCAATCCTTCCTATATTTGCTAACAATTCTTGTCAGAATCCTTTTGATTTCCCAATTGGTAACCTCAACTTGACCATTGGCTTGGGGGTGGTAGGATGTTGTGAGTTTATGTCCAAACCCCAAGTGTTGCATAAGCTTCTGAAAAGTAGTGCCTGTAAAGTGAGTTTCATTATCAGAAATTAATGCATGTGGCACACCAAACCTATTTACAACATTTTGTTGTACAAACTGAGTAGTAGTAGAAGATGTATAATCGATAACAACTGCTGCTTCTACCCATTTTGTATAATATCAATAGCAAATATGATGTATGCCTTTCCATTTAACATGGGTGTGATGGAACCCATGAAGTCAATGCCTTAGATGTTGAAGGATTTCAATGGTTGAATTCATTGTTGAGGTCCCTCCATTCAAGTAGTCATTTCACCATCTCATTGGTATTGTTCACAAGAGTGAACATATCGATAAGTGTCCTAGAAAATTGTTGGCCAATAGTACCCTACCATCAGGATCTTAATAGTCATGCATCTCCCAACATAGTGGCCTCCGCAAGGACCTTCATGAGCATCTTGGAGAACATGCAGTTGATCAGCATCAAGGACACACCAATGAACCAGGCCATCAATGCACACCTTGTAGAGGTATCCGTTGATCTCCATAAAACATTTTACTTGGTGAAGAAACTATTGTTTCTTCCAGTGATCCAACTCTTGTGGCATCTCTTAGGTGAGAAGATAGTTGAGAATGTCATCTTACCATTTAGGTTCATTGGACAATTATTCAGTTATAGCCCTAGCAAAGAGGAGTTCATCAAGAAACATATCAGATACTGGGCTTTCTTCTTCTTTGTTGTCCCATCGTAACCGAGACAAGTGATCAGCAACTACATTCTCAGTGTCCTTTTGATCTACCATCATGAGATCAAATTTCTGTAAGATCACCAACAATCATATAACACGAGGATTCACCGTTGGCTTGTTCATCATGAAGCAGATGGCACTGTGGTCTGTGTGCACAAACACTTTGTATCTAAGCACATAATGCCTGAACTTTTCTGTAGCAAACACCACTGTCATCAATTCTTTTTCTATGGTGGTGTAGTTTAGTTGTGCACCCACAATGCTTTGACTAGCATAGTAGATGTAATATGGACATTTCTTATCATTCATCTACATAAGCACACCTCCCAAGGCATAATTTGATGCATCCATCATAACATGAAACAGTCTGGACTAGTCAGGTGCTTGTAGGATTAGAGCTTCTACAAGTTTCTCTTTTAGCTATTGGAATGCTTATTCGCATTCTACAGTTCAAACAAATGGAGCACCTTTCTTTGTTAGCTCCACCAACAATTTTTCAATCTTAGAGAAATTCTCTATGAATCACCAGTAGTAACCAATATGTCCAAGAAATGATCGAACATCTTTGATAGTTTTTAGTTAGCGAGTTATTTCTTGGATGACCCTTATTTTTTTGGGATCAACCTCAATTTATGCTTATGATATTCTGTACCCTAATACAATGCCTTTTTAGAATCATCATGTGACTTTTTTACCAATTGAGCTTGAGGTTTGTCTCAACACATCTTTTTAGAACTTACTCAAGGCAGTGCAGGGCTTGCTTAAATGTAGCTCCATAGGTGAAGAAGTCATCCATGAAGACTTCCATACCATTACCAATTTGTTGTTTAAAAATACTTAAGACTAGGCATTAAAATGTAGCAGGGGCATTACATAGACTAAAAGGCATCTTGCAATATGCAAAAGTCCCCTAGGGACTTGTGAATGTTATTTTGGCTTGGTCTTCAGGCACAATCTAGATTTAGTTATAGCCACTATAACCATTCAAAAAACAGTAGTAGCAATGCCCAAATATTGTGTTTAACACCTAATCAACAAGTGGCAACGGAAAATGGTCCTTGAATGTTGCCATATTCAATAGCCAAAAATCAATGTAGACTCACCACGTGCCACCTTTCTTGGACACAATAATGAGTGGACTAATCCACTTACTATTTGCGATCGGATAAATGAACCCTGCCTTGACGAGTTGTTCAATTTCCTCCTTGACGATCTACTTCAGTTTGGGGTTCAATCACCTCTGTGGCTGTCTCTTTGGCTTTATGACTAAATCAATGTAGATGTAATTCTAGCATATCTGAGGATCAATCCCTATGAGTTCAGGATACAACCAGGCAAAGGCTACTACCCATTTTTCAACCACATTCAATACAATCTTTTTCTATTTTGGAGCAAGATTTGCATTAATTATGACCAACTTTCCATTTTTTAAGAACACATATTCCATGCTGACCGATAAAGGTTTTAGCTCAAGGGGCTCATGCTTGGAGTTTTCAGGAATTTCCAACTCTTCCCAGTAGGTATTATCATTTGCATTATCAAAAAGTTGGTGATGAACTTACTCTAGTTCATCCATGCCTACAACATATGCACATGTGAGGCTCTCTGTTGGTTCCATGTAAAGTGTGCTACTTTCATAATCAGCAGTCAACCACAGGGTGCTTTCTTAATTTGTGGCTACTACGTACAGACACCTTTAAATTCTTATTTTTGGTGCACATTGCTTGCATGCAAAGATAGATGCTTGTTTCACTGCCCAGAGTTTCTGCACACAATTGCACCCTGTATCGCTGTAAGCGATGCATGGAACTCGCTTCTTCTCAATATTTCCAAATACATTTTCTTTGGATATTTCTAGGAAAAGATCTCTAATGTCCATTCTTACATCAATGGTGCTTAGCCATGCCCTTCCCATGATGATTGGGAAGTCCTCTTTGCAATTCTTCACTTTGATCACTAGGAAATCAGTATGATAAGACCACCCACAAACAGTGGTCACAATGTCTTCTACCAATCCCAATGGAACAGTTGTACTGACCTAAATCATCGGTGTAAGGCTGGAAGGGAAACAGACACCAAGAGATTGTCAGGTAGACACAGCTGACCCTGCCTTCGCCCGAGGGCAAGCTGGAAAAGTAAACGAAGGTAGAGTGCCTTGGATGATCTGCATGAAAATCAACGAAGGACTTCCCCGAGTGTAAGCTACGGCTAGCACTGGGGTTATCGTAAACGATGTCTTAAAACGTGTAAATGCACGTAAAATGTAAACATGAGCCATGAGACGTAAGACGTAAGTGTAAACGTAAGGCGTAAATAAGACATAAACTAAACTGAATGTGTAAACTAAATGTAAACTGAATTTAAGAAAAAATGTAAATTGAACATAAAAATAGAACCTGAAATAGAAAATCGAAATAATGTTTGGTTGGCAAAACAAGAATAATGTCTTGCTTAGAAAAAATGTCCACTGGTCAAAGCGTAGCTGTGTGTAGATGGCAGGTCGAACGCCCCCGAGGTGATGTAACATAATAACGTGATGATGTAATGATGTGATGACTGTGAGAAATGCTTGGATGCCAACAGTCAGGTGTGTTGAGTGCCCAAGGATTGCAAATTCTGTACTTTCTAAGAATTGCCAATGTCTCCAATTGCCAACCCTGATTTATGTGAATTGACAGGGTATTCATAGGGTTGGGTTGGGCTCGGGCACAGAATTCAAGAATGGAATCAACGGCTGGGAGATGAAAGGAAAGCGGATCTAGTGACATGTGTCCAATGGAAAGTTGTGCTCGGGTTGGATGCGCGCTCGCGAGAGTTGGATGTGTGTCAGACAGTTGTTCACGAGTTGGATGTGTGTTGGCAAGCTACATTCTTGACCAGATACATTGCATTTTACAATTTATGGGTTATTCAAGCCCATGAAAATACATTTAATTTATACATGAGGTCCTGACATGCCCACACATGTGGATTTACAATGAAATGTACAACAAGAGAAATTGACCCCCGCTCGCTTGACCATGGACCAACTGCTCCAAGATGTCGAGATGTCGATTTGAGGCTGTTCAAGGCATCTCTGTTTGACCAGGGCTTCCAACATAAGTTGTCTAGGCTTCCAAGTGTCTTCAGCATGCATTTGAAGCATCTTTGTGCAAGCGTAACTGGCAGTCATGCCACAGTCACACTGGGCAATCACGCTGGGCGTGACCTTAGCGTGACCTAAGCATGAGGTAGAAAAAAAATGTAATTTTTGACACAAAATTTGGAATTTCTGAAGCCTATTTTTAAGTACAACTGCTGCTTGCCCATGTGTGATCTGGATCTAGAAATTTGAGCTTGGATGTGTCTGATTTGGAGCCATATTGGGTAGGTCACGCTGTGGTCATGCTCACCGTGACCTGCAGTGTGACCTCAAAAATTTGCAATTTTGAGCTGAAATCTGGAATTTCCGAAGGCTGGGACCCATAGTTATCAATAGTGGACCCTAAGGACAACTTGCACCCTTCAAATCAAGTCGTTTTGACTTAGTTTTGAGGCTCTAAAAGTTGGTCACACTGTGGTCACGCCCAACATCACTGGCCAATGTGACCTGCAGTGTGACCTCAAAAACTTGCAATTTTCAGCTGAAATCTGGAATTTCTGAAGGCTGGGACCCATAGTTATCAATAGTGGACCCTGAGGATGACTTGCACCCTTGAAATCAAGTCGTTTTGACTCAATTTTAAGGCTCTAAGAGTTGGTCACGCTATGGTCACGCCCAGCGTGACCTGCAATGTGACCTTAAAAACTTGCAATTTTGAGCCGAAATCTGGAATTTCTAAAGGCCCCATAGTTATCAATAGTGGACCCTGAGGACAACTTGCACCCTTGAAATCAAGTCATTTTGGCTCAGTTTTGAGACTCCCAGAGTTGGTCATGCTAGGGGCAAGCTAGCTTGACAGTGTGATCAAGTTGGCTTGAGCAAGCTGGACTTGAGTTTCATGCCTTAGTCAAATTTTCCCTCCCGAATGCTTGAAAGGGCTTAAGTTGTTCTTGTTTCAAAGTGTTAGGCCAAAATTAGTGGTGTTTCATTGGCCCCTCTTTGTTGACATCTGGAGGAATCCACCCGAGAGGAGTCAACAAAGAAGTGCAAAACACCATGAACAACCAAGTACCAAACATTAACCGTCATCCCTTGGCTGGATGTCATCGCACTATTTTCAAAAGTACATGGGATCAGGGAAATGTAGTTTGACATGCAAGGGGAGGGGATTGGTTGTAACCAGGGAAGCCGGGAGTTGGTCAAGGGTGAAACTTGTTGTTGAAATTTGTGGGAGAGGGATGCTCTCTCGTGAACAAGTTATGTCATTGGTCCTTGTCAACAACCGGGTTTTCAGCAGACTCGGAACCAAGACATAGGAGGTGAGTTCTTTGGAGAAATAGGATTCTTATAGAGTATTTCCGGGGCCCTTTGTAAACAGCCAAAGCCACGCGATGATGTGCAACATGGTCTCTTTGAGACACAAGTGTAATTGTTTTTCAAAACAACTGCCTTCTCACCTAGGGCTTGTATGAGAAGAGCCAACAGTCCATGGTTTATGATGTTAACGAGGTCATGAAGACCTTTTCCATGCAATTTTTTCTTGGATCTTTTTGTTCTTTTTCTCTTTGTTTTTCTCGTTTGTTCCTTCTTTTCTTTTGTTTTTGCCTTTCTTTGTGTTGCTTTTTCTTTTATTTTTCTTTTTCTCTTTGATCTTTTTGAAAGAGATTGCTTTTAGTGCTATGCTCGTGTTCGAGTGCTTGCATTTTATGTCATGCATTGTGTACTATGTTTTGCGTTGCGACTGCTTAGGGAGTTACAATGTGCAACAGTGTATCAAGAGTGTTGAGCTGAGTGGAATGCATCTAGGGGTATAACTGAGTAGGATAATTTGGGCATGATGGGGGAAATAGGGGATGCATCAAGAGTTGGGAATGTACTCATGAATGGATTGATTAACTCAGTTACCTGCGTCAAGAAAAATGTGATACCTTGTCATCATGATGAAGTGCATCTATGCATGAACGCCTCGAAGGTGTCATCCTGCAAACACAACTCCAAGAAGACAAGAAAACCACAAATGAAACAGTCAGCTAAGCACTTTTAAACAAGGAGATGGAGCCACAGAATCATGAATGGAAGTTTTCAACGTAGACAGAATTATGAACAACATCAGCTTCATTAGTATCCATAAGACAAATCATGCAGCAAGTCTCTGTGGAACAGGAACAGCCAACTGCAGCAACACATCTTTTCAACTTCTTTCCTGGTCATCGATGATGTTGCCAGTTTATAGTCTTAGAGGACTGTTATGGGTTAGTTTCATGTTGTAACCCCTTGGACGGCACCAGTTTAGCGTTGTAGCGGATGGTATATTGCTAATTTATAGTCATAGCAAACTGTAAAAAGGCAAACCAGTTTATAGTCTTAGTGGACTCTAGATGCTAGTTTCGCGTCATGGTAGATAGATGTGGCAGTTTAGTATCATACCGGACGGGGCTCTGTGGTATCAGTTTTAAGTCATGATGCCAGGACTACTTTGTGGTATCAGTTTTAAGTCATGATGTCAGGACTACTCTGTGGTATCAGTTTTAAGTCATGATGTCAGGACTAGTCTGTAGTATCAATTTTAAGTCATGATGCCAGGACTACTCTGTGGTATCAGTTTTAAGTCATGATGCCAGGACTACTCTCTGGTATCAGTTTTGAGTCATGATGCCTTAGCCCAAAACAACTTTAGATCGGAGAGAGTTCTCCGCAATGAGGGAACCTGTAATTCTAAAGGTAAAACAACTTTAGATCTGTATACAAGACTATATGGAGTTTTACTTGTGGATGTTCGATGTGTCCTTCTATAAGCCCACAATGCGTAGACTAATTATTCATGCCATCATTTCTAGCTCTGATTCAGCATCTTTTTGAACACCATGATGACAGTTTTGTTTGTAGCCTTCGCTGGACCATTGCTTTGTGGGCAGTAAGGTGATGAAAACGCGTGTTTAATGTCCAAACTTTCATAAAAGCTTTTGGTATTTGTGTTGCTGCATTATGGCCCATTGTCGATAACGATGGTCATTGGAATACCAAAATGAATCACGATATTTTCCATTATGAAGGTACAAATGTGTTTTGACGTGGTCTTCTTAAGAGGAATAGCTTCCACCCACTTTGTCAAATATTCAGTTGCAGTGATAATGAAGCTATGGCCTGCTAGAGATGACGGCGTTATTCGTCCAATTAAGTCTAAACCCCATTTTTCGAATGGTCATGTGATTTGTGCGATATGCAATTCGCTGGGTGGTACATGTATTAGATTACCATACTTTTGGCAAATGTCACATGTTCTGACCTTGGAGACGCAATCGTATTCCATGTGTGACCAGTAGTAACCTAAGCGCCTAATCTTTGTTACCATTGCTTTAGGTGCTATGTGTCCTTCACAAAGTCCTTCGTGAATTGCAGCCTACCTTCAAGGCCACGTAGTTCGATGAGGTTTCTTAGTGGTTGCATATTGATTATTGCTTTAACCTTATCGGGGTCTACCTATATCCCTATTTCGGAAACTAGGAAACTAAGCATTTTTCTCGTTTTAACACCGAAGACACTTTTTTGGGTTGAGCCTAAGGTCATATTTGAGACAACGTTTAAGTACTAAGTCTAGATCTTTTACATGTTGTTTAGTTGTTTTAGACTTGACCGCTATATCATCAACATAATCATTGAGCAAATTAAGCATGTAATCACTAAATATGTATGTTATTGTTCGCTAATATGTAGCACCTGCATTTTTAAGGTCAAATGACATCATCATATAACAAAATGTCCCCCAAAGTGTCATAAAAGTTGTCCTAAGTTGATGCTCTGGATTAATTCTTATTTGATTGTAGCCCAAAAATCCGTCCATGAAGAACAATAGCGCATGCCTAGTAGTTGTGTCAATAAATTGATCAATGCTAGGTAATGGGAAATCATCTTTTATAGTGGCTACATTGAGATCGCAGAAGTCTATGCATATGCATATACTACCGTTCTTCTTGGGGACTACAGCAATGTTTGATACCCAATCGGAAGTCAATGGCTCGGATGAAACCGGCTTGGTAGAGCTTTGTGATTTCAGCGCAGACTGCTAATGCCACTTCGGGTCTAGCCTTTCGTGCTTTTTGCTTTACTAGTTTAATTTTTTTCATCAAGAATAATGTTATGTTGGATAATTTGGGGGTCTAGTCCCAGCATAGTCTGCCATTTCTTGAGTGGAGGCTATCAAATCCGTATAGGTGGATGGATTTAGATCCAACAATTATGGATGGATCGCTCTTTCTACATCTCCATATGATCCATTGAGAGACAATATTGAGAGGATGTGGTTGGTGGCCATGGTGCTCACTCTTGCCAATTAAAACAAGAGCGAAGTAAGAGATACTCCCTTGGCAAGAGAGTTACAAATTGTAAACGAACATAGGATAATTAAACTGCATATTGACAAATTTAGGAGACACGATGGAAATTGTGGCAATTTAAGGCCATACCGGGCCACATGTTGATCTGCCATTTGAACTAAGTATATGCACTATTTAAAATTTGTGACTTTTAAACGCTATATTTAAATTTTTGAGTGGACAATAAGGTTGTGGAGATTTTAAAGTTTTACGAAATTTTATGAAATTTTCAAGTGTTTTTATTTATTTATTGATTTTCTGCGCTTTCCTCCTCTATTCATAAGAACTTTTTGGGTTGAATTTTGGGGAATTTGAATGATAAGGAAATTCAGACAAGCATAAGGCAAAGATGATGTGAAAAATATGCATAATTAAAATAAGAAGGGGAACCTAACATAAAAGGCCCAAAAATTAAATAAATTAAAATAAAATGAAATAAAATTACCAAGGGTTAATAAAGAAAAGGAATTTTAGAAAAGAAGCTCTCATTTTTGGCTAGCGTGAGTTGCTGGCAATTGAAAAAATAGCATGACTTAACCACAGTGCACCGTGAGCCAAAGCGTTAGCGTCAGCGTGACCATGGAAGACGAGCAAGGGCAAGAGGAAGACGAAGGGAAGAAAGCAGGCAGCTTTGGCGTTCGTGGAGGAGAGTGAAGAGCTCCTCCAACGTCTCCCTCAAGCCAGGATTCCAGCGTGGAAGAAGATTCTACAAAGGTGAATTCTTTGTCCCCAATTTTTCGTCGGTATTTCTACAAGTAGCATTAACTAGGCCAAGAATTTGTGGCTACGATTTTGGATTTTAAGATTGCAAGCTTGGATGAACATGAGTTTGGCCTGAGTGCATGAGTTGAGTTTTTGGTTTTGTTGGCGTTCTGGCCGTAGGGTTTCTAGTTTTTCTTCTTAGGGTTTCTAAGTTACAAGTGTGAGCTACGTCATTAGGAATTGTTCCTGCTAGCACCTTGGGCAGCGTCCTGGGATTTTAGAAGGGTAGCGTGAGCTGCGAATTTGGGCCTTTGGGGTTTTGGCGACGTGGTTATCAAGGGAGGCCATTGTGAGCTTAAGGCTCCTTTGTGGGTGTTGCAACGGGAGCCTCCTGCCTTAACCTGGCACCGTAACTGTAAAATTTTTACCTCAAAGTAGGGTTGCTTACAAAACTTGGCAAGAGACAACCAGTGTCAACTGTAATTTTTTTAGAAAAAAAAAATTTAGAGAGCAGTGTGGCTCCCTGCATTTTTCGGTTGCTAGGGCATTTGCCAAAGCATTTGTGACTTAAATTTTCGTGATTTAGATTTTCGATTTTCTCCCTGAGACTGCGTGACTTAGATTTTCGATTTGTGATTGAAATTTCGAATTTCTTGCTTTGGCAACATTACTGAAATTTATTTTGGCCCCTGGGGAAGTGTGACCACGATTTCAATCTCATTTTTTTTTTTTTTGTGATGCACAATGTGACCTTGGTTTCTTCTATTTCTTGTCCTACACAACATGACCTTGATTTGTTTTTTCTTGCTCTGCATAGTGTGCGACCATGAATTTTGTCTGTTTTCTCTCTTGGGCGAGGTAGCATTATCATGAATTTTCTCTGTTTTCTCCCTTGGGTGAGGTAGCATTACCATGAATTTTCTCTTTTCTTCCCTGGACAGGCCAGCGTGACCTTGATTTTTCTGTTTTGGGCTAAGGCAGCATGACCAAAATTTTTCTGTTTTTCTAGACAAGGTGACTAAAATTTCCTAATTTTTTTTTCCTGGGCAGTGTGGCTGAAATTTCCTAATTTTTCCTTGGGCAATGTGACTGAAATTTCTTAATTTTTCCCTGGGCAATGTGACTGAAATTTCCTAATTTTTCCTTGGGTAATGTGAATGCCATTACCTAATTTTTTCCTAGGCAATGTAACTGAAATTTCATAATTTTTCCCTGGGCAGTGTGACTGAAACTTCCTAATTTTTCCCTAGGCAGTGTAATTGAAACTTCCTAATTTTTCCCTGTGCAGTGTGACTGAAATTTCCTAATTTTTCCCTAGGCAATGTGACTAAAATTTCCTAATTTTTCCCTAGGTAGTGTAACTGAAATTTCTTAATTTTTCCCTAGGCACTATGACTGAAATTTTCTAATTTTTCCCTAGGCAGTGTGACTAAAATTTCCTAATTTTTCCTGGGCAACGTGACTATGAGTTTTGGATTTTTGTCCAAGGTAACGTGATTTTGAATTTTGAATTTTCAATCTTGAGCTTTTCATGAAGATGTTCAATGATTTCTACATTTTAAAGTGTTTACATTATTTTTCTGGGATTTTAAGCATGGACTTGCTGTGTAACTGATTTCAATGTGCCTTAATAAGCATAAGATTACACTTCACCTCATGGTGCATTACATTTATTTATGTGATATTTTTTCTTTTATGTGATATTTTGGTTTTATGTGAATTTTTTTTTCTGTGATGTTGATCTGTTGCCAGTTCTTGGATTTTCACTTACCCAATTTTTCGATTATGTGCAGGGGACCTAAATCTTCTCTCCTCATTATCGAGCTCATTGGGGTATTTGCTTGGTTTGGCCTCCTTGAGCCAGACACACCTCCTTACGATATGCGAATTGGACCCCATGTAATATGGTTACGTCCCAATGCTAGCTCGCTCTTGTCATTTATATTACAAAATTTCAGTGTTGTCATATGGTCTCATCGATATCAGTGATGAAAGCTAGCATGTCCTGTGTAGCCCCGGGCAAAATAATCTCAATAATATCACGAGTAATCTGTTTACTTAGATGAGACCATATGACAACACTGAAATTTTGTAATATAAACAACAAGAGCGAGCTAGCATCGAGACGAAACCATATTACATGGGGCCCAATTCGCATATCGTAAGGAGGTGTGTTTGGCTTAAAGAGGCCAAACCAAGCAAATACCCCAATGAGCTCGATAACGAGAAAAGAAGATTTAGGTCCCCTGCACATAACCGAAAAATTGGGTAAGTGAAAATCCAAGAACTGGCAACAAATCAACATCACATAAAACAAAAAAAAATCACATAAAACCAAAATATCACATAAATAAATGTAACACACCATGAGGCGAAGTGTAATCTTATGCTTATTCAGGCACATTGAAATCAGTTACACAGCAAGTCCATGTTTAAAATCCAAAAAAAATAATGTAAATAATTTAAAACGTAGAAATCATTGAACATCTTTACAAAAAACCCGGGATTGAAAATTCAAAATTTAAAACCATGTTGCCTTGGACAAAAATCCAAAACCCATAGTCACGCTGCCCAGGGAAAAATTAGGAAATTTCAGTCACAATGCCCAGGGAAAAATTAGGAAATTTCAATCACAGTGCCCAAGGAAAAATTAAAAAATTTCAATCACACTGCCCAGGGAAAAATTAGGAAATTTCAGTCACATTGCCCAAGGAAAAATTAGGAAATTTCAGTCACACTACCCAGGGAAATATTAGGAAGTTTCAGTCACACTGCCCAAAGAAAAATTAGAAAATTTCAATCACACTACCTAGGAAAAAATTAGGAAATTTCAGTCACACTGCCCAAGGAAAAATTAAGAAGTTTCAGTCACACTGCCCAGGGAAAAATTAGGAAATTTCAATCACACTGCCCAGGAAAAAATTAGGAAATTTCATTCACATTGCCGAGGGAAAAATTAGGAAATTTCAATCACATTGCCCAAGGAAAAATTAGGAAATTTCAACCACACTGCCCAGGAAAAAAAGTTAGGAAATTTTAGTCACGCTGTCCAAAAAAACAAAAAAAATTTAGTCACGCTACCTTAGCCCAAAACAAAAAAATCAAGGTCACGCTGGCCTGTCCAGGGGGAAAAAAAGAAAATTCATGGTAACGCTGCCTCACCCAGGGGAGAAAACAAAGAAAATTCATGGTAATGCTACCTCACCCAGGAGAGAAAACAAACAAAATTCATGGTCATGCACTGTGTAGAGCAAAAAAAAAAAATCAAGGTCACGCTATGCAGCACAAAAAAAAAACGAGACTGAAATCGTGATCACACTTCCCCAGGGGCCAAAATAAATTTCAGTAACGTTGCCCAGAGCAAGAAATTTGAAATTTCAATCACAAACCAAAAATCTAAGTCATGCAATCTCAGGGAGAAAACTAAAAATCTAAATCACTAAAATTTAAGTCACAAATGCCCTAGCAACCAAAAAATGCAGGGAGCCACGGTGCCCTCCAAAAAAAAATTTTCCAAAAAAATTACAGCTGACGCTGGCTGTCTCTTGCCAAATTTTACAAGGAACCCTGCCTTGAGGCAAAAATTTTACAATTACGGTGCCAGGTTAAGGCAAGATGCTCCCGTTGCAACACCCACAAAGGAACCTTAAGCTCACAATGGCCTCCCCTGATAACCACGCCGCAAAAACCCCAAAGGCCCAAATTCGCAGCTCACACTGCCCTTCTAAAATCCCAAGACACTGCCCAAGATGCTAGCAAGAACAATTTTTAATGATGTAGCTCACACTTGTAACTTAGAAATCCCAAGAAGAAAAACCAAAAACCCTACGGCCAAAATGTCAACAAAACTGAAAACTCAACTCACGCACTCAAGCCAAACTCATGTTCATCCAAGCTTGCAATCCCAAAACCCAAAATCGCAGCCACAAATTCTCGCCCTAGTTAATGCTACTTGCAGAAATACCGATGAAAAATTGAGGGCAAAGAATTCACCTTTGTAGAATCTTCTTCCACGCCGAAATCCTAGCTTGAGGGAGACATTGGAGGAGCTCTTCACTCTTCTCCACGAACGCCAGAGGTGCCTGCTTCCTTTCCTTCGTCTTCCTCTTGCCCTTGCCCTTGTCTTCCATGGTCACGCTGACGCTAACGCTTTGGCTCACGGTGCACTGTGGGCAAGTCACGCTATTCTTCCAATTGCCAGCAACTCATGCTAGCCAAAAATGAGATTTTATTTTCTAAAATTCTTTTTTTTATTCCCCCTTGGCAATTTTATTTCATTTTATTTTAATTTATTTAATTTTTGGGCCTTTTATGTTAGGTTCCCCTTCTTATTTTAATTACGCATATTTTTCACATCATCTTTGCCTTATGCTTGCCCGAAATTCCTTATCATTCCAATTCCCCAAAATTTAACCCAAAAATTTCTTATAAACAGAGGAGGAAAGCGCAGAAAATCAATAAATAAATAAAAACACTTGAAAATTTCATAAAATTTCGTAAAACTTTAAAATTTCCACGACCTTATTGTCCACTTGAAAATTTAAATATAGAGTTTAAAAGTCACAAATTTTAAATAGTGCATATACTCAATTCAAATGGTAGATCAACATGTGGCCTGGTATGGCCTTAAACTACCACAACTTCCATCGGCTCTCCTAAATTTGTCAATACACAATTTAATTATCCTATGTTCGTTTACACTTTGTAACTCTCCTGCCAAGGGAGTATCTCTTACTTTGCTCTTGTTTTAATTGGCAGGAGTGAGCACCATGGCCACCAACCACATCCTCTCAATATTGTCTCTCAATAGACCGTACGGAGATGTAGAAAGAGTGATCCACCCATAATCGTTAGATCTAAATCCATCCACCTATACGGATTTGATAACCTCCACTCAAGAAACATCAAACTAGCCTAAAAATGTAGTTAAAACTCTAGATCTAGAAGCTAACAATATCACTAAAGATCCTCTGGTTGAAATCCCCGTTACCACAGTCAATGACGAAGCCAAAACCTTGAAATTAAGTGCCTTACTAGATCCACAACTCGTAGGGGACATCACTTAGGTTTTAAAAGACAACATAAAAACGTTCGCATGGTCATATATAGACATGCCGGGACTAGACCCCCGGATCATCCAACATAACATTATTCTTGATGAAAAAATTAAACCAGTAAAGCAAAAAGCACGAAAGGCTAGACCCGAAGTGGCATTAGCAGTCCGCGCTGAAATCACAAAGCTCTACCAAGCCGGTTTCATCCGAGTCGTTGACTATTCCGATTGGGTATCAAACATTGTTGTAGTCCCCAAGAAGAACGGTAATATATGCATATGCATAGACTTCCACGATCTCAATGTAGCCACTATAAAAAATGATTTCCCATTACCTAGCATTGATCAACTTATTGACACAACTGTTGGGTATGCGCTATTGTCCTTCATGGATGGATTTTTGGGCTACAATCAAATAAGAATTAATCCAGAGCATCAACTTAGGACAACTTTTATGACACCTTGGGGGACATTTTGTTATACGATGATGCCATTTGACCTTAAAAATGCAGGTGCTACATATCAGCGAGCAATGACATACATATAATTGTGCCAAACCTATAATTAACACTCTAAATGAAGTATCTGTAGCATCTGTTAGCACAACACGTGCAATAGAATGGTATGATGACAATAAAGAGTATCATTTAAGAGGCGAACCTCCACAACACTTGACAAATGCTCAAAAATATGTCGTACGAAAACGTTCCTGCCAATATGCATTAATAGGAGATACCTTGTGTCGTAAATCCTATGAAGGTTTTCCGCTAATGTGCATTAGTAGCACTGATGGTCAAACAATCGTAGAACAAATCCACAAAGGACTTTGTGGAGGACACATAGCACCTAAAACAATGGCAACAAAGATTAGGCGCTTAGGTTACTACTGACCACACATGGAATACGATTGTGTCTCCAAGGTCAGAACATGTGACATTTGCCACAAGCATGGTAATCTAATACATGTACCACCCAACGAATTGCATACCACACAAATCACATGGTTATTCCAAAAATGGGGTTTAAACTTAATTGAACCAATAACACCGTCATCTTCAACAGGCCATAGCTTCATTATCACTGCAACTGAATATTTTACAAAGTGGATGGAAGCTATTCCTCTTAGGAAGACCATGTCAAAACACATTTGCACCTTCATAATGGAAAATATCGTGACTCGTTTTGGTATTCCAATGACCATCGTTACCGACAATGGGCCACAATGTAGCAGCGCAGATACCAAAAGCTTTTGTGAAAGTCTGGGCATTAAACACGCGTTTTCATCACCTTACTGCCCACAAAGCAATGGTCAAGCAGATGCTACAAACAAAACTGTCATCATGGTGCTCAAAAAGATGTTGAATCAGAGCAAGAAACGATGGCATGAACAATTAGTCTACGCATTATGGGCTTATAGAATGACACATCGAACATCCACAGGTAAAACTCCATATAGTCTTGTATACGGATCTAAAGCTGTTTTACCTTTAGAATTGCAGGTTCCCTCATTGCAGATAACTCTCTCCGATCGCCTCGATGAAAGTCAAAACAATGAACTACGCATCGCCGACCTTGACTTAGTAGAGGAGGAACATGTACGAACACTTGATCAAATTGAATGGTACCAAAAACAACAGAGGCAAAGGCACAAGCACGATCTTCATAAACGCCCGATCAAAGAAGAGATCTAGTCCTTAACGCCGCCTAAGAACATCCAGATAAATTCTCAGCCAACTGGGAAGGGCGTTACCTAGTCACCAAGGCATACAACAATGGAGCCTTCAAACTTGCTGACATGGACAGAAATGAGTTCGCCAATCCTACAAACCACTTGTACTTGAAAAGGTACTTTGTCTGACAAACTTGAGATACATCATAGTCCTGGCATCATGACTTAAAACTGATACCACAGAATAGTCTTAGCATCATGACTTAAAACTGATACCACAGAGTAGTCCTGACATCATGACTTAAAACTGATACCATAGAGTAGTCCTGGCATCATGACTTAAAACTGATACCACAGAGTAGTCTTGGCATCATGACTTAAAATTGATACCACAGAGTAGTCCTAGCATCATTACTTAAAACTGATACCACAGAGTAGTCCTGACATCATGACTTAAAACTGATACCACAGGGTAGTCCTAGCATCATGACTTAAAACTGATACCACAGAGTAGTCCTGGCATCATGACTTAAAACTGATACCATAGAGTAGTCCTGGCATCATGACTTAAAACTGATACCACAAAGCCCCATCTGGTATGACACTAAACTGCCACATCTGTTCGTCATGACGCGAAACTAGCATCCAAAGTCCACTACGACTATAAACTGGTTTGCCTCTTTACAGTTGACTACAATGCTAAACTGGTGTCGTCCAAGGGGTTACAACGTGAAGCTAACCCGTAATAGTCCGCTAAGACTATAAACTGGCGACATCATCGATGATCAGGAAAAAACTTGAAAAGATCTATTGCTGCAGTTGGTTGTTCCTGTTCCACAGAGACTTGCTGCATGATTTATCTTATGGATACTAATGAAGCTGATGTTGTTCATAATTCTGTCTACATTGAAAATTTCCATTCATGATTCTGTGGCTCCATCTCCTTGTTTAAAAGTGCTTAGCTAACTGTTTCATTTGTGGTTTTCTTGTCTTCTTGGAGTTGTGTTTGCAAGATGACACCTCCGAGGCGTTCGTGCATAGATGCACTTCATCATGATGACAAGGTATCACATTTTTCCTGACGCACGTAACTAAGTTAATCAATCCGTTCATGAGTACATTCCCAACTCCTGATGCATCCCCTATTTCCCCCATCATGCCCAAATTATCCTACTCAGTTATACCCCCAGATGCATTCCACTCAGCTCAACACTCTTGATACACTATTGCACACTGTAACTCCCTGAGCAATCGCAATGCAAAACACAGTACACACTGCATGACATAAAATGCAAGCGCTCGAACACAAGCATAGCACTAAAAGCAATCTCTTTCAAAAAGACCAAAGAGAAAAAGAAAAATAAAAGAAAAAGCAACACAAAGAAAGGCAAAAACAAAAAGAAAAAAGGAACAAATGAGAAAAACAAAGAGAAAAAGAACAAAAAGGTCTAAGAGAAAATTGCATGGAAAAGGTGTTCATGACCCCGTTAACATCATAAACCATGGACTGTTGGCTCTTCTCATACAAGCCCCATGCGAGAAGGCAATTGTCTTGAAAAACAGTTACACTCGTGTCTCAAAGAGACCATGTTGCACATCATCGTGTGGCTTTGGCTGTTTACAACGAGCCCCGGAAATACTCTATAAGAATCCTATTTCTCCAAAGTACTCACCTCCTATGTCTTGGTTCCGAGTCTGCTGAAAACCCAGTTGTTGACAAGAACCAATGACATAACTTGTTCACGAGAGAGCATCCCTCTCCCACAAATTTCAACAACAAGTTTCACCCTTGACCAACTCCCGGCTTCCCTGGTTACAACCAATCCCCTCCCCTTGCATCTCAAACTGCATTTCCCCGATCCCATGTACTTTTGAAAACGGTGCGATGACATCCAGCCAAGGGATGACGGTTAATGTTTGGTACTTAGTTGTTCATGGTGTTTTGCACTTCTTTGTCCACGCCTCTCGGGTGGATTCCTCCAGACGTCAACAAAGAGGGGCTAATGAAACACCACTGATTTTGGCCTAACACTTTGAAACAAGAACAACTCAAGCCCTTTCAAGCATTTGGGAGGCAAAATTTGACTAAGGCATGAAACTCAAGTCCAACTTGCTCAAGCCAACTTGATCACACTGTCAAGCTAGCTTGCCCCCAGCATGACCAACTCTGGGAGCCTCAAAACTGAGCCAAAATGACTTGATTTCAAGGGTGCAAGTCATCCTCAGGGTCCACTATTGATAACTATGGATCCCAGCTTTCAGAAATTTCAGATTTCAGCTCAAAATTGCAAGTTTTTGAGGTCACACTACAGGTCACATTGGGCAGTCATGTTGGGCGTGACCACAGCGTGACCAACTTTTAGAGCCTCAAAACTAAATCAAAACGACTTGATTTCAAGGTGCAAGTCATCCTCAGGATCCACTATTTATAACTATGGGTCCCAGCCTTCAAAAATTCCAGATTTCAGCTTAAAATTGCAATTTTTTAAAGTCACATTGCAGGTCACGCTAGGCAGTCATGCTAGGCGTGACCACAACATGACCAACTTTTAGAGCCTCAAAACTAAGTCAAAACAACTTGATTTCAAGGGTGCAAGTTGTCCTTGGGATCCACTATTGATAACTATGGGTCCCAGCCTTCAGAAATTCTAGATTTCAGCTCAAAATTGCAAGTTTTTGAGGTCACGCTGCAGGTCACGCTGAGCATGCCCACAGCGTGACCTACCCAAAACGGCTCCAAATCAGACACATCCAAGCTCAAATTTCTAGATCCAGATCACACACAGGCAGGCAACAGTTGTACTTAAAAACAGGCTTCAGAAATTCCAAATTTTGTGTCAAAAATTACATTTTTTTCTACCTCATGCTTAGGTCACGCTGAGGTCACGCCCAGCGTGACTGCCCAGTGTGGCTATGGCATGACTGTCAGTCACGCTTGCACAAAGATGCTTCAAACGCACGCTAAAGACATGTGGAAGCCCAGACAACTCACATTGGAAGCCCTGGTTAAACAGAGATGCCTCGAACAACCTCAAATCGACATCTCGACATCCTGGAGCGGTTGGTCCATGGTCAAGCAAGCAGGGGTCAAATTTCTCTTGTTGTACATTTCATTGTAAATCCACATGTGTGGGCATGTCAGGACCTCATGTCTAAATTAAATGTATTTTCATGGGCTTGAATAACCCATAATTGTAAAATGCAATGTACCTGGTCAAGAATGTAGCTTGCCGACACACATCCAACTCGTGAACAACTGTCCGACACACATCCAACTCTCGCCAGCATGCATCCAACCCAAGCATAACTTTCCATTGGACACATGTCACCAAATCCGCTTTCCTCTCATCTCCCACCCGTTGATTTCATTGAATTCTGTGCCCGAGCCCAGTCCAACCCTATAAATACCCTGTCAATTCACATAAATCAGGGGGCAATTAGAGACATTGGCAATTCTGAGAAAGTACAGAACTTGCAATCCTTGGGCGCTTGACACACTTGACTATTGGCATCCAAGCATTTCTCACATTCATCACATCACATCATCGCATCATCACGTTACATCACCCCGGGGCTAAGCGTTCGACCTGCCATCTACACGCAGCTATGCTTTGACCAGTGCACATCTTTTCTAAGCAATACATCATTTCCGTTTTGCCAACCAAAAATTATTTCCGTTTTCTATTTTACGTTTTGTTTACATTTCTGCTTACATTCAGTTTACGTTCAGTTTATAGTTTACATTTTGTTTATGCCTTACGTTCTTACGCCTTACGACTCATGTTTACATTTTACGCGCATTTACACGTTCTAAGACATCGTTTATGATAACCCTAACGCTAGTCGTAGCTTACGCTCGGGGAAGTCCTTGGTTGATTTGCGTGCAGACCATCCAAGGCACTCTGCCTTTGTTTACTTTTCCAGCTTGCCCTCGGGCGAAGGCAGGGTTAGCTGTGGCTACTCGACGCTCTTTCGATGTCTGTTTCCCTTCCAGCCTCACACCGACAATTTAGGTCAGTACAACAGCAATGGACTAGTCTGCCAATTCTAATCTGATATTGCTCTTCTTAAAAGGAGGTAGGTTCCATATAGTATACATCTCATGAGAGATCAAGTTGACACCGAAACCAAAATCAAGAAGAGCTTTGCACAGTTCATTCTCAACAATCTACAAATAAATGAGAGGGCTTCCAAGATTGGCTAATTTTTTGGGAAGGTTTCCAGCACGGATCCAATTAGATACAGCATAAGCATCACAATGTGGATCCTGGGCAACATTTGATTTGAAGGAAACTTAAAGGAATTTGATACAAAGGGAGATGAAGGAACAAGATTCTCAACCGCAAGTGTATTTGAGGGCTTAGGTGGACTGCGTGGTCAAAAGAAAGATCTTACCTTTAATCAAGGATTTGAACCACTTGGTTGATGAACCTGTTGTAAATTAACGGCCTTAATAGCATTGCATTGTTACAGTTGAGTGGGGAGTTCACCCTGCATAGGTGGAGCAGGTGTTAATTATGCAACTAGAGAAGGGAGATGTGCAAGAACAGGAAGAGGATAAAGATAAAAGATGGTATCCCTTCTTACATATGAAGAATGAGTTTGATAATAATCAAAAGGGTGGTAGTGAGATTGAGAAATAGAAATGTGATTAGAGGAATCAGGTGGAGACAGGGGTTGCTAAACGTAGTACCCATATGGATCAAATTGTCTATAAGGGTATTGTTGCCTTGGCGGTGCCAGTGCCCATGACTAAGGTTGCTACTACTGTTGATATTGCTCATATGGTTGTGATGGAGTTCCACTTGAATAATATTGTTATTGCTGGTGGAACTGCCAAGAGTTACCTTGAGGATAAGGTAATCTTTTAGATGTTTGCCTTTGTGTTAGTCGTGGATTCCAAGCATACACTCTAGAGTCCTATAAGTGTGACACTATGGAGCAACATCCCCTAGGATGTTCATACTAGCAAATGTCACATCCACCATTATCATCTAATTCGCTTTCTGCAATTTCTTCTATTGCAACAATCTTGCCCTTACCTTTTTAATAGGCACATTCAACTTCTTGCGCCTCCTATGCTTATGATCACTACCTCGTTCTTTGGACTCTTCAACAATTTTTAGGATAGCTTAAAATCTATTATCCATGGAGTCTCATATCTGATCAACCTTGGCCGTAATTTCAAATTGAAATTTTTAAAGCAACAAAACTTTCCTATGCATCACCTCATCAAGTGATGGTTCTTCCTCACTATCACAAAATTGAACCTTCCTCTTGCAAATGGAAGGATAGTGATTATACTCTTCTACATTTTCTCATTTTTTCAATTCACCTTCCTCTTTAGCTACCTACTCAATCAATCTTTGGATCTGACAAGCACTTAACTCTAATAGTCATCCTTGGGCATAGACACCAAGGGTTCTTCTTGTTTTAGATCAAAGCCCATCTACAATGTGGCGAAGTTGATCTAGTTGAGAATAAGCATGACCAAGACATTTGTGCATTAAAAAATAGTATCGACCAATGGTAGCGTCCAAGGGTTCGTGTGTTCCTTGTTTCCATCCTTAGATCTGCCTTCTTAAGTTGGACACTCTGGAATATGTTTGATATTTATTGATGAGTGGCGAGGTACCCCTACACTCAACCATACGAATACGAGCATTACACACGCGAACCGGTCGAACTCCGCAGACTAAGTGCCTACACGACTTATAGAACACTTAAGGTTAATCGTTCGTTGTCTTCCCAGACTTACTTGTATTTGTCACGGTTGTATGGTTAAGTAAGTCTAAGGTATGTGATTTTTATATCTTTTCTGTTTTATCGCCTATGTTAGGAGGGAAAAGGTGAAAAGACTAATTAACTAACCTTAACTAACTAACTAAGCCTTAATTAACCTAGCATCAATATCCGTTCCCACTTACCGTTCACACCCTGAACCAATGCAACCTTTGGGCTTACCAAACGCTATTCATTGCTGGGATTACCAAGCATGACACACGTGCTCGAAGCGGTCGTACTGAATGCACTTAACTATGGGAGAAGGATTGAGAGAGATTTAATTAACTAATAAAGCATTTAAACAATAAACAATAAATAACAATAAGTAAAGTCCTATTTAGCTTAGTCCATGCACTGCAAAGTTTATCCAAGAAGTTCATCTTTATTTCCATACACAAACTTGTGCTCAGGTACAATATTTGCTCGAATAAATATCCATTCACTTTGGAGCTCCTACTGCAGGCACATGGAAATTATTCTATCTCTAGAGAGGTAAAACTGCTAGAGTTTCACTACGGTCTAGGCCTAAACTCAGAAACAAGGGAGAGCTGCCTCTTATTTATAGATTTGATGGCGAACTGTGATATCGCGTACGTGATATCGCAAGGAAAGACACGATATCACGGGGAATGCGATATCGTGGCCCATGCAATATCGCGTCCCATCATTTATCATTGAACAATTCAAACATTGTACTCCATCATCTAATAAATTCTAGTTCTAAGAACTAGTATCAGTTTTTTGCTTCTTTAATGAGTGTTTGTGAAAACAATTTAAGCTTTTGTCATTCATTCTCTATGTTCTAAGTTATATCCCCCTTCAAACCTAGGAAAAGCTTGGAGATAATTATGTGGATCTAAGTTATATCCCCCTTCAAACCTAGGGATATTGTTCATATCTAGTCTTTTGATCCGACTATCTTTTACATGCCTTATTGAAATTCGTACTGCCTCTACAATGTTTAGCATACTTTGAATAGCAAGCAAAGGCTCATCAAGGCCTTGATTTTGATGCCTACGATGCCCTCTACTACCTCCTTCATTCATGGCATTGTGTCTCTCTTGAATGCTCGCACCCTTGGTTTTACCTTGCCTGATGATCCCTTCAATCATTTTGGTCCCATCGATCACCTTCATCACAATTGCACCCTCTGCGGTTGTGATCAGAGCTAGAAGAAGAAGAGGATGATGATGAAGGTAAAGAGGAAGAAGGACTAGCACCATCATGATGCCTACTACCACCTCTTCAATGATTGCAACCACAATCACGATCTTGCTTTTTGTCTACATCCCTCCCTTGACTTGCCTCTTTGGATCCTTCCTTGTCATTAGATCCATTCTTACTAGAACTAAGATTGTTAATTATGTGCTGCAAGTTCTAATTTTGACCTCCTTCACCAAAGTCAAAGAGAGAAATTTCATGAAATGAAAAACCCCCAGAGAAGGGCTCTCCACCATCTTTTTGGTATAGCTGAAATGAAGAATCATTAAATCTTTTTCCTTTTGCAGATTCATAATGTTGTTCTAATTGGCAATCCTTGAGATGTTGTGCCTTAGTGGGACGATAATCCTTGGCATCACTATCTTGCACAACATACTCAACATGAAGTTCCTGGAGACCCCATCGTATAAGCATTTGTTGGAGCATTGCAGGAACGAATTGGTCAAGCAGCAACACAATGTTGCCCTCCATGTCATGCCATCATAGCTATTCATCTTGGTGTAAAATGAAAGTGAAATTTGATACATACTCATCAAGATGAGCATATACCACTCGATATTGTTGAGACACTAGCAAATGTACTCTGTCAAACTTAGGTGGAGAATCGCTTCTGTGAGAAGAAGACATTTTATGTTAGAAAAATAAAAACGCAATGTTTTTCTAAAAAAGTTGTAATCTTAAAATGTAATATAACTATAAGGTTCATTCCAACAATTTGAATAATTTTCACTAAATCCAAGATAGCACACGAAACAACCAAACGATTCAGGCAACAATGCCAATGATGAATGGTAAGGTACCCCTAAGCTCAACCATACAAATCACTAAGGCATTCACGTGCGATCTGATTGAATTTCGTGGACCTATAATTCTCCAATGCACTAATTCCTCTAGGAAGTGAAATGGACATTGAGAACATTCGTTGTCTTCCCAACTCCACTTGTGAAGTACAAATAAATGATTAAGTGCAACCAAGCTATGTGATTTTTATCATTTTGTATTTTATAAAGTTAATCGCCTACAACAAAAATAAAAGGTAAAGTAATTTAAAATCTAATTCATCTACTACCTAGCTAGCCTAACACAAGTACTTGTCCTACCTTCCGGAACACATATAGCCCTGCTAGGTTACCAAACGTTAAGTATTTCTAGGTTACCAAGTGCTACATGTATGCTCAAGGTGGTCGTGCTTGTGTTCATTAACAACTGAAAATTAATTGCTTAATTAAAGTGCATTCAAGTGAAGTGCATGAAAATAAAGTGGATAAATATTAAATGCTTCAAGGAAACATTAATCTATTCTTAGTGCTACAAGGATGATCAAAAGGATTTGCTTTTATTCCCATCACATTGTTGTGCTTAGGTACATCAATGTTTGAACAAAGATCCGTACACACTTAGACTCCTGCTACAGGCACTTAGAAAATATTCTAACTCTGTAAAAAACAAATTGCAAGAGCTTCACTATTTATGACAAAAACTTATATCAAAATCGTGAACCCGAGCGCTATATTTATAGGCCAACATATACCCTGCCATATCGGATATCTGATAATGCATCTTGGGCTCCAATATCAAAGCCAATCAAATGATGACTCATTATTTAGTAACTCATTACCTAAATCTTGTAAGTGCCCAAGCAATTATGTAGTTTAACCATTATTTGTAGGATCAAACTCTTCATGGAGGTGAGTGTCAAACATAGAAATCATACAAATGACCCATGTAATTTAGATAAAGTTAAGATAATGATTATGAGCAATTACTTATACTATAGATCTTAAATCATTTAGACAAACAAGAAAAAACAAACCATAAACTTTGCCCACATCCATTAAATGGATCTTCAACATAGATTTTTCCTATGAACACATTATTGATTAGGAAGCTTGCTTTAGGTTATACTTCTTTAAAATTGAACAAATGAAAGCCAACTAGCAAATAATGCATGAGATTTGAATCTACATAGAAACAATTGCATGTAAGTATTCTACTTGAACATCAATATCATATTCTTTAGTAACTCATTACCTAAATCCAGCAAGTGTCCAACCAATTATGTAGTTTAACCATTATTTGGATTGTCAAACTCTTCATGGAGGTGGATGTCAAACACAAATCATACAAATGACCTATGTAATTCAGATAAGGTTAAGATAATGATTATGAGCAATTACTTGAATCATTTAGACAAACAAGAAAAAACAAACCATCAATTTTACCCATATCTATTAAATGGGTCTTCGACATAGATTTTTCCTATGAACACGGTATTGATTAGCAAGCTTGTTTTAGGTTCGTGCTTCTTTAAACTTGAATAAATGAAAGCCAACTAGCAGATAATCCATGAGGATGTTTGCTTTCTGTAATGTGTGCAGGGGCCTACATTGATTTAGATGGATCGAGTGGTCTAAATTAACGTGCCTTTTTTAAGTAATCAATCGTGTTTTTGCAACAGTTCGTACCCGTCTTCATTTTCCTATAATAATGGGCATAATTTGGTTTTATTTACTTTTCCTATAATCTGGTTGTATTTACAGCATGCTCTTTTCACGTAAGATGTGTGTGTCAAAATTTAATGATGATATTTTTTGACAAATATATTTGGGATGACTTAGTAAGAGGCTGCATAACCCTCCTTGAAAATTGAACAATAAACAAATTTGAGAGAACGAATACTGATACACACGAAAACTAACCTTAGCAGTACGTCCTGAGCGCCAACAAATAGCTGGAGATCAGTTAAAACCTTGAACAAAGGTAGTGCTCCTGTAAGATACACCATTCATGTCCTCTACAATCCACTTCAATTCCGTCATATCCCTCACACTAAAATGGTGAATAGCATTATCTTGATTTTTAACAAAGCCCGGTTCATCATGATTTTGGAGCTTGCCTTCTGACAGCTTTCTATACCAATCAAGTAGTCTTCTAACAGAAAATTTTTCATCCATATTTTCCAGTTTTTTTACGGCCAACCCTTTAGCTCTTTCTGGCAGAAATGGTGACATTCCTACCTTGCAAATGAAATATTGAGAACCCTTAACTGCTTTGTAGAGAGCTTCATTTTGTGCACCATCACCCACAACCTACAAGTGTATAGAACTGGCGTGAATGGAAATATAGAAACTTCACATTAAAAATTTAAGAATTAAATAAAGAAATTGATAACCACAGATTTTCAGGAGAGAAGGAATTCACTGAAATCTTTTGGTCTCTCTGAATTCTCTAGAAGTTGCTTCAAATAAGTTTAAACAAGGCGTATCATCTTACTAATCAATAATTTTTTCTTTAAAATAATTATTTTTAGCAATTTACGAATTCATCAAGCTCTACCCACTGTGACCTGATGGTAGAAATACACTTATGAGTCTAAGCTGATCATAAATTGATCAAAACACAAGCTCCTTATCAATCGGATAGTTCATTTTTTATATCTGATCTGAAAGAATGAGATCCAAATGAAACCTCATAATGTAACAGCAGTTAGGAGCTACTTCAAGCAGTGTTCATCAAGCAAGGAGCTTTCTTGAATTAGCTAGATTTTTGAGGAGATTTATATGAGAGTTTAGTGGCATTTGCACTCCAATGCTTGAATTATTAATCAAAGACGTTGATTTCTAAATATTATTGAATCCAATAGATAGATTTTCTTTTTAAACAGTGTAATTGGATAGGAGTTAAATATATTATTTCCTCAGTGATTCAATTCTTACTGATCATTTAGCATTGCAGTTTTTAAATACTAAAACTAACTGTAAAGCAATAAGTGGGGAGAATAACTTCAGAACTTTCATTTTATTGATAATCATGAGAATGATAAAACAAATGCTATAAGGAACAATCTTTCCAGTGTTTGTGTTAAACCATTACTTATTGTAAGTAGAAGGATTTGATAAATTCAAGAATGTTTATGATGATGATTCTGCTTTTGGAAAGGTAGTAACTGTAATTCTTCTCATTTTTAGGACAGTAGGTTATTTATAATGGCAGACCAAGTGTGCCAAGATGTTATAGAAATATGATAGAAATATTAATCTAATTTTCTTCAGAGCATAAAATAGGAGCTGGCTAGACATTTAGGAAAAGATAGAACTTATGAACTGTATTGTCTACTCTAGGCATTCAGATGGATATGCCCAAAATTGTCCGGGAATGGCGGTAAACGTCATGCAGTTGTTTATCTGTTGTTGTTAATTCTGAACAAACCATGTGAGCAATAATCTATGAATTTCTTTTGGATCTTCCACGGACAAGGTTTACCAATGAATTTATTTTTGCTGTTGTAAATCCATTTACAAAGATGATTCGGTTTATTCCACACAAAAGGCTAGTGATGCATTAGTAAAGCATTCTTTGTTGCTGGTTTGCTTCTTAGAAAAGCTGTAACAGTTTGCATGATATTCTTCACTCTAAAGGCCACTCTTCATTGTAATTTTGAAGAAATTATTAGTCAAGAAGACCCCTTAATAGCAAGTTTGAAAAAATGTGGTGAATGAAATAAGAAAATTTGCAAATTTTTTCCCCATAAATTCCAAAGTTTATTCTTTCCATGGATTATATTCACTTAACATGGATTTCTTAAATATATCATCTAGAAAATTTGGCTAATTAGTAATTCTCAAAGGTTGCTGCTTCTAGGTAAACCTCCTGCCCCCTTGTACAATGCTCAAGAATTTAAGCGCTTCAAGTCTCTTATTCTCTTCTAGATCCTTGATGTTTCTGCCCTAGATTAGGACTGATCTCATTAAAAATCAAAAGGCACAAACTAAAATGCTACTTTTTGAAATGAACATTTATTTTAATCCAAGTCTCATTGTAGTTGGCACAAGCCTCTGAATTTAGAATTTCACAAATTTTGGTTGATATTAATGTGGATTGCAAGAAGCACTTTTAGTTTGCCTTCTACATTAGGAATCAAAGCCATGTATTATTTTTTGTCACCATTTTTTTATGAGTGGATGTAGTTGTTTTTGGCCCCAATTCATTATGAGTATTTCAAATTTAGTTATTTTTTTAAGGGGAAAGTCTCTTCATTATCCCCTAGTTCTTTTTCTATAAACATAAGACCAAAACATTTGTAATGCTTTGGAAAGTGTGAAAAAAGATTGTTCACAAATTTCTTTCAAGTCTTTCAGCTATTCTTATCTACTTGATGAGGACAACACCATGCATTCTTCATGTAATTCTTATCCTCAATGTGTATTAGAAGTCTTAGGAGTATCTATGTTTTGGAGCTGCTTTGGAGCCTTTTGCTTATGTTTTTGGCTCTAGGTAGGCAACTGTGATGAGATTCCAAGTCGCGATTGGTCACAATGAAGAGTTGCAGGCTGCCACAAGCTGTAATCAGCCGTAGTTTAAAGACAAGTGAAGAATTTCATGTTTCTTCTCAGTTAGTAATTGCAATGTGGTCGCAGTCCAAAGTGTTATAATCAGATTTGAAAACAATTAGATCTGAAAACACACTACAAATGCTCTAGAGAAATTATTAGAACCTTACAAATCTGAATAAATCATTCGAGGCAAAATATTGCATTGTAGCAGGTCAAGAAACACTGTAAATCACTCTCAAAACGTTGTAAACTCTAGCAAACATTTGCTGTGATAACAAAATGAAAGCAAAATGAAAACAGTAAATATAGCACAAGAACACAAAGAGTTATGTGGTTCGGGTCCTTTTTACCCTACTTCCACAACAATGNCCTTTTGTGAGGGCTACGTACTCTAATTCAGTTGTAGATAAAGTTACTAGTGGTTGTAGACGTGACAACCAACTCACTGTTGCACTACCAAAAATAAATGTGTACCCTATAGAAGATCGTCTTGTATCATGATCAGCAGCAAAGTTTGCATCTACAAAACCTTCAATGTGCAGATTAGCATCTCCAAAACATAAGCAATGTGCTTTTGTGCCCTTTAAATATTTTAAAATCCATTTGATAGCTAACCGGTGATTCCACCCATAGTTGGTCATAAATCTACTAACTACTCCAATGGCATAAGCAATATCAGGACGTGTACAAACCATAGCATACATCAATGACCCAACAGCAGAAGTATATGGGATATTTTTAACCTTTTCAAAATCCTCTTTTGACTTTGGAAAGTCCTTTGATAAATTAAATTGTGCTGAAAAAGGTGTACTTACAGGTTTTTCATCCTCCATATTGAAACGCTTTAGAACCTTTCCAATGTAATCTTCCCGACTCAACCACAGCTTCTTCCTTTTTCTATCCCTGTAAATATTCATACCAAGAACTTTCTTTGCCTATCCCAAATCCTTCATAGCAAATTCCTTACCCATTTCCAATTTTAAACATTTTATCTCTGCTATATCATTTCCAGCAATTAGCATATCATCAACATACAACAATAACACTATAAATTTACCTGAAACATCTCCAGAAAAATACACACAGTGGTCTAGGTTGTTATTCTGATAAGATAGCTTCTTCATGAAAGTATCAAACCTTTTATACCACTGCCTAGGGGCTTGTTTCAAACCATATAAACTCTTTTTCAGTTTACAAACCAGACCTGAACCTTGTTGTTCTTCATACCCTTCTGACTGTTTCATGTAAATTTCCTCCTCCAAATCTCCATGGAGAAATGTTGTTTTTATATCAAGTTGTTCCAACTCTAAGTCCATGCAGGCCACCAATGATAGCACTAAACATATAGAAGAGTGTTTTACTACTGGAGAAAAAATTTCTTGAAAGTCAATACCTGGTTTCTGTGCATAGCCTTTCACCACCAACCTAGCCTTGAAACGTTTTTCCCCATTTGCCTCTGATTTAATTCTGTATAGCCACTTGCACTCCAAGGGTTTTCTCCCCTTTGGCAACTGAACTAGCTCCCAGGTTTTGTTCTGTTGGAGTGATTCCCATTCATCATTCATAGCTGCCTTCCACTTTGTCGCGTCAACACATGTCATGGCTTTCTTCACTGTTTCTGATTCACCACTATGGCTGTAAAGTACAGAACTCAATGAGGGAGAGTATCTGTCAAGAGGTCTGATAGTTCCGGTTGACCTTCTAAGCCAATGAGACACATTTGTAGCTTGTTCATCATCTTCTACCTCATTTTTTTATTGTCCTGCATTTTCTCCTTGTTGTCCTAAGTTCTCAACTTGTTGCCATGTACTTTCAACATGTTGTCCAAAATTTCCAGATCTAGAAAATCAATGAATTTCATCATTTTCAATTTCTTTAGTCACACTAAAAGAAGTCCTTATGTTTCTAAGCCATTTTTGTCCTTGTCTTTCTTTTGCAGCTCACTAAACATCGCATTTTCTCTGAATTTAACGTCCCTTGATCTCACTACACGTTTCAATTCAGGATCCCAAAGTCTGAATCCTAACGCATCTTCTCCATATCCAACAAATATGCAACTTTTAGCCCTGTCCTCCAACTTAGTTCTGTTTTCCTTTGGAATATGCATAAATGCCTCACATCCAAAAACTCTTAAATGACTGTATGAAATGTTTTTACCTTTCCAAACAACTTCTGGAACAGCATTATCAATTGAAGAATGTGGAGACCTGTTCACCATACACCATATATGCAACAGTCATAACTGCCTCTCCCCAAAATGTCTTAGGTAGGCCTGCACCTGAAACCATTGTTCTAGCACGATCCAGCAATGTTCTGTTGCATCTTTCAGCAACCCCATTTTCCTGTGGTGTGCTAGGAGGGGTACAAATGTGCCTAATTCCTTTGATGTTGCAAAAATCAGCAAATACTTTAGAAGTGTACTCCCCACCATTATCAGTTTGCAAATATTTTATTTTCAGACCTGTTTCATTTTCTACTCTTGCAACAAATGTTTTGAAAACCGAAAACACTTCATCTTTTGATTTCAGCATATAAACCCAAACCTTCCTTGTACAATCATCTATGAAAGTCACAAAAGAAATAGATCTACCAAGAGAAATGGGAGTCATAGGACCACAAACATCAGAATAAACCAATTCTAACTTATTTTTCTTTCTACTGTCCAAATCCCTACAAAAGTTTACTCTCCTAGATTTTTTAACTAAACAATCTTTGCAATCAATTTGAGCATAAGAAAATACAGGAATGAGAGTCTGATTTTGAAATACCTTTAAGCTTGACCAGCCAATGTGTCCAAGACGTCTATGCCACACTTCAGAATTTTCTGTATCAGAAACTATTGCAATAGAGTTGCATGAATCTGCCATCAATGTATATAAGTTGCCCTCCTTCTTTCCTTTCAGAATGGTCATGATTCCCTTGGAAATCCTCCAATGTCCACCTCCACTACTAAAATTCAGACCTAAATCATCCAGCTGTGGAACTGAAATCAACTTCTTTGTAACTTCAGGAACATATCTAATGTTATCCATTGTCACCTTTGGCATCCCTACTTGTTGCAGACTTATACTTCCAATTCCAAGAACTTTTAAAGCTTTTCCATTAGCAACATATACAAAACTATATTCAACTTTATGATAAGATGCAAAACAAGACTTATCTAGACAAATATGAAAGGAGGCACCTAAGTCAATCAACCAGCTTGTGTGCTCCAAGTGTAAGCAAGTTTGAGGGATTAATAAGGAACATATATTACCTCTAAGATCCTTGGGACAGTTGAGTTGAGTTTGGCTCCTAATTATTAATGTAATTCTCATTTTGGGATTGATTAATATAGGGAGAGTTTGCTAATTGGGCTTGAAAAAGTGTGTAAATAAGTCCTTTTAGAGGTTGTTAGGGCACTTCTACATCACTACTATTGCTTATAATTCATATTCCATCAATTTTCACCAATTCATTCACCGTTCAACATCCACTACAACAACATTATTCAGCATACATACTTATCAACTCATCAATCATTCAAGATTTCACAGCAAAGTTATTCATCAAATCATTTCAATATTAGATTTGCTTCATCTAGCATGGAGGAAATCTCACATTATTTCAGAATTTATCTACCAAAAAGGTCAAAAGTCATCTTCACTATTGCTTGCTTCTTATATCACTAACAGTGCTATCAGAGCTAGAATTGCTTCCTTATCATTTCCAACATCAATTCAAAGGATGTTCCAAAATGTTTAATCTTATTCAATGGATCACAAGACTTCAATCTATGAAGCAGATTGATGCAGGGACTACTTGAACTAAATCAGTGCTGGGAGATTCTTCAAACAAGCTTTGAACTAATATATGAACTTGAAGATCTTACCAAAACTCAAGTTACAGACTATTAAAATAGAAAAAAGAAGAATAACATGGCTGCTATTATCATCCTCAATAGCATTTTTGATATTATTTCATCAAGATTCACCCTTCACTTGAGAGCCAATGATATATGGGACACTCTTCAATTAGAATATAGAGGCAACCTTTTTGGCATGAACCTAAGTCAGTGATTCCCTAAGCAACATTGGCCAGTTCCAATAATTCTCTCCTTCTGGTCCTGATCTTAGCCTTTGATATGGATTTTTATCCTCAATGATTTGTTGGAAGGGATTGATCTTGATCATGGTCTCAAGGTTGATGTTGGTTTTCATTGTAAGATTGAGACAAATGATCTATCAACTGTTTAATGGAGTCTGCAAAGGAACCCATGTTCCCTTGGACTTTTGACCATCTTCCCTCAAAATTATTGGACAAGTTCTTAATTCCTCAAACATATCTTGAATTTCCCTAGTTTGCATCACAGAGCTCCTATTGAGTATCCCTACTCTCATTAGTTTGTTGCTTGAGAGCATCCATTCAATCATTAATGTCAACTTCCAAGATTCTCCAATCCACTCTTTGGGGTCTAGGCATGGACAGGTAGAGGAGACAAAGCAAAATGACTTCCCTAAGAAGGGCTTTCTATTGAGACCATACATGGTTAGGTGGTTGGTCGAAGAAGTTGGAACTAAGTACAAAGAAATTGTCCCACTTAATTGGCCAAAACTACACATATAGTTAGATCCAAAAGGTTGAAATTGACAAGAAATGACTCTTTGGCTGTCAAAAACTGATTTCTAGTTTGATTTCTATGGCAACTTGAAGTTTTTAAGATCCTCAAGACACATCTTAGTGAAGGCTCAAAAAGTAATTTTTGAAATTTCCTACACCAAATCCAACTTCACCATTGCATCGGGAAGGTCAAAATCTTCCAAAAATAACTATTTGTTTGTTGAAAAGACTTCCGAGATCAAAAATCATGGCCATTTTAAAATCCCAAAATTTGCATGAATATCAAGACTTCCTGAGAGCTTCCCAGGAGGTAACACATCCCAGTACTACTATAGAACCAGCACACTTAATAATCTAGTTTTTATCTTCATTGGCAAAGGTCAACCCATTAACCCCTATTGGTCAAATTTGACCACAAATTAATATTTAAATTACATCCAAAATTGAGCAATTTCATCATCCCTAGGAAAGGAGTGATGGGTGGGAATCCAGGGAGCAGCAAAGGCACCGATGGAGTAGGAGAGGGTGGAGTCAGTGAGGAGGTAGGGGTCCAGCTGGAGATAGGGTCGGGTGACGAGTTAGGTGCAAGGCCTGGGGCTGGGCATGACAAGGGTTTGGGTGCTAGTGTTGGGCTAGGACCAGACATGGGGTTGTCAAGGGGTAGTACTGGAAGCAGGGCTCCCTGGTGTCCTAGGGATGGGAGCATCAAGGGATATGTCCAAAGTGAGGGCTCGATGCAGTTATAGGTGAAGGCTCCACTAGAGGGAGACTAATACATTGCCTCTACGAGATCCAAGCAAAGCAAGAGTTGGGTAAGGACTTGGCCAATACTGAGTATGAGGTCTTGGCCGGGCTACACGAGTTGGATGCAAAGGAGGAAGCATATTGAAGGCAAAGGGGATGGGCTCATTGGCTTAAGGAGGGAAACAGGAACACATGTTTTTTCTTTGCGGCTACCAAGTCGATGAATCTATCCAAGAGAATCCACAATCTCACTTTTCAAGGGAAGGAGATGGAAGGGTGTCAAGAGATTGCTCAGACCATGGTGGACTATTGGTCCAAGATCTAAAGGAGGAAGGAGGCAGCCCCCCTCTCGATTCCCATTGACTTTGTCTTAGGTGAGGAGGACAATTGTCGGTTGTTGTCGCCATTCACTAGAATGGAACTAAATGAGGCTCTGGCTTCAGTGAAGATGGGTACAGCATCACAGCCTAATGGTTGGCCTATGGAGTTCTTTAAAGCATTCATCAACATTCCGGGTGCAAATCTTCTAGATGCCTTCAACAAGATGCTGAGGTGGTAGTAGAATCACAAGGAAATCAACTATTCCCATTTGGTGCTCATCCCTAAGTCTGCCAACCCCACGGAACCCTCTCAATTCCAACCTATTTGGATGTGCAATACACTTCTCCGCCTCTTCACTAAGATGTTAGTTGCCAAATTGGGGCCCCTGATGCCATGCCTGGTGGGACCATAGCAAGCCAGGTTTATTAAAGGGCATTTCATTCAGGATCAGATTATTTTGGTGCAAGAGGTGTTGCATTCCCTATGGGTTATGAAGTATCCTAGTATGTGCCTTAAGCTAGACATTTCCAAAGCTTATGACACTGTCTCCTGGGACTCTCTCCAAGAGATCATGTTGAGGAAGGGTTTCCATCCGAACTTCATTAATCTATGCATTCACATTTAGTCGTTGGGGGCCTTGGATGTAGGAGTAAAACTATGAGGGTTTTCCTCCCTTGGGAGGGGTTTACAACAAGGGGACCCCTTATCACCTTACTTCTTCATCCTGGTAATGAACACCTTGCAAACTTATCGTGAGATGGAGGGGGTGAGAGGGTTGGACGTTGTTGGGATTAGGTGTTTGGTTGAACACTATGCGAATGACACCATCTTGTTTCCTAGCAATAAACAAAGCTCTGCAGAGAATGGCTAGGGAGATTGGCCTGGAAATTAATTGGTGTAAGTCTACTATTCACCTAATTAACACTAATGCCAAGGTGAAGGGGTTGATCATGCAACAGTTGGGGGTGTTGCCTGGGTCCACAAGGGATACTTACCTTGGGCTGCAACTCTACAATTGGCATCGGCAACAAGCTTGGATGGGTCTACTTCAAGGACAACAAAAACAGATTGGCCGACGGGCCAGTTTCTTACTCAAGTTGGAAGGCCCTTGTTGGCTACATCGGTGCTATTAGCAATGGTTAGATATGCAACTTCGGTGGCATCTCCCCTAGTTGATATTATCAAAAAAGTAGACCAAGTTATAAGAAATTTTACCTGGTTAAGGGGTAAGCAAGGAGATCGCTTGCACCTAGTGAGGTGGGAAACAGTTGCTAGGCCAAAGAGCATTGGGGGGCCTAGGTATTAGCATATTCTAGGACATTATTGACATGGGATATCAGAACCTTTTGAATAGGTTGTTGAGGCAGGGCCAAGACTCCGCACAATGGATAAGCATCTTGGATAACAAATATCAACGTCGAGAGGCCAAGACAATGGACTCTGACATTTTGTGGACCCTATGTAAACACACACGAATGGTGCTACAATCCAAGATGTTGGGTATGGCCCTGCAACAGTTAATTCAACACAAGTATCTAGCAATTAGGGGCTAGCGAGGGTTTTGAAAGGGAAAATTGCCAGAGAAGATTAAAGCTTTCCTCTATTTGGCTAACCACTTGGCCATACCTGTAATCAAACCTTTATCATATAAAAGAACATTAACATGTAAATTTTTGTACAGACACCTAGACATACAAATTTTGCATTTTGGAATATGATATCCTCCCACCATGCCTCCTTGAGAGGATCCCAAGCCAACTTTGCATAAGCATTATTCAACTTATACTAATTAGAGATACCACAACAAATATATTTCCATTCAACATGCACATTTCTCTCGAAACAAACTTTTAGCTTTTCAAAACTCTGCCATGTTGGGCTAGCACAAGTTATTAGAGGTGCATTGTAAAACAAAATATTACTGTAAAGGCACTTGAAACACATCGCTTGAACTTATAGCTTGTCCCCTATGTAAAGTATTCACATTTTTTTCAAAAGTATTCACAACTACTTCTAGGGCTTTGTAGCAAAATAGTAGATATAGAGGCATAGCATGAAGCACTGATTTAAGCAACTATAGTCTCCCTATTTGAGTTAAAAGTTTTTCCTTCCATGCAACCAAACATTTTGCCACTTTGTCAATAATCTCTTCCCAAAAATTGCTTCTCATTCATCCAATGAAGAGAGGAATGCCCAAATCTTTAGTGGGTCTTGGCATTATCCTCTAAAACAAAAAGCCTAAAAGGCTAGGTCATGGGTCCTGAAATTGAAAATTTTGCTTTTGGTCAATCCTAGTCCTCTATCAAGTTATGTTATCCATAATTTAATTTTCATGCCTCCTGTATTGTCTTTTTTCAAGCTGTAGTGTTCTATTAGAAGTCAGAAGTCTTAGTTTATAAACTTGGTTTTATGTTTGAAAACTATAGTCCAACCCAAAGGCAAAAAAACATGGGGTTAATGTTCTCTCATGTCTCTTCATGCAACTTTTGGCAAAGTTCCCCCCTTCCAAAAGCTATTATAGAGTCCATGTCTCTCTAATTTGAACTTGATGTGAGATGAAGTAAAGCCTGTAGTACTGAAATTTTTCTCATTGGAATAGAAGAATTGAAAAAGTCCTTTGGTGCTAAAGGCCTCAAGACTTCAAGTTCTCTTTTCATTTATTGTTGTTTTATTTCATAATGATTTCACATCTCATGTAATGTTTTAGATCAAATTTTTTATCCATTTCACAATCAAAAAAAGCATGAATTTTGTTTAAGACACGTCATCAAACAAAGCATGAGCTCTTATTACAAAGATTGCAAATTCAATTTAGTTACAAATTTCTTAAAATATTTAACACTCAACAGCTTGGTAAAACCATCAGCAAGCTAATCATTAGTGTTGATGTAGACCAGAGAAATAAATCCTTCAACAAAGGCATGTTAGATGTAATGTACAGGAATCTCGATGTACTCTATTCTTTGATGATACACATAATTCTTAATCAACTTAATTGCAGTTTGATTATCACAGTAAATTGTAATTGGCAATAAAATATTCTCCTTAAGTTTTGTGAACAATTAATTTAGCCATTTCAACTCAGCAACAAGATTTACAATAGTTTTATATTCAAACTCCATGGATGACAGGAAAACTACCATCTATTTAGTTGACCACTATGAAATTGTATTTCCATGATGTTTAACAAGACAACCAGTGGTGGAACACCGTGAGGTTGCATCACCACTGTAGTCTGCATCAATGTATCATGTGAGATCAATTTTTAAAGAACAATTAAAGTTTAGTCCATAATCAATTATGCCTTTGAGGTATCTCAATATACCCATGGCCAAAAACAATTGTATGTTCTTTAGCTTCTGATTAAATCTTGATAACAAATTGACCATATATAAAATATCTAGCCTTCTATTGATCAAATCAATCAACTTTCAATATACCATGGGATCAAGTAGAGGTTCAGAATATCAACCTGCAGTATACTACCTGAATCCAATGGCGTTGATCTTAGCTTACAGCCCATCATACAGTATTCCTTTAACAAATTCACAACATACTTTTTTCAAGTTACCCATATGTGGCTTGATGACTAATGAATTTCAAAACCAAGAAAATAACTAAACAAGCCTAGGTTCAATATCATTGCTTTGAAGTGCTTAAATTTTTCTAGAACTTGTGACTCATGTACTAAGCTATAAAGCCACGTCATTCAACTGAAATCATCAATAAAAATAATAACGTAACTTTTAATTCTCATTCCATCTGGCATGAATGATCCATAGACATCTGAATGAACAACTTCAAGTGGTTCTTGTTCTCTTAATTTCACAGTGTCTTGGAAATGGCAGACAATGCATCTTCCCAATCTTATATGCTTCACAATCAAATTCTTGATGCTCATCAAAATTGTGAATATCATGGAGGAGACAACAAGATGTTGGCCAGGAAACCTAGGGGCTGCAAGGGTTCTGGCAGATCCGCAAAGATAGGCACAGGTAGAGTAGGCGCAAGCAACATCAGCGACAAGGCCAAGGACCATGTGGAGGCCAGGCTGGGTGTAGGGTCTAGAGAGGGGTCTGATACAAGGTTTGATGTGGGCTTTGGCACAGCAAGCGATGTGATTGGGGGTGGAGTTGGGGGGAGGGGGGGCCCCTCCCCATGGTGTCCCGATGATGGAGGTATCAACGCATGCATCCACCGTGAGGGATCGATGAGACTACAAGTTAAGGCTGCCCCTAGTAAGGGACTGAAGACTATGGAGTTGAGTCTCATTAGGAAGTTTGTGTTGGCCAATGCCAGTCCCAAACTGGATCTGGTGAAAAAAAGGGTGGTTGTGCATTGCAGATTTTGCCCTATTGAGGTGTGCAGCCTTCCAAGGAACCTGTTGTTGTTTGTTTTCTAGTCTATCTTGGACCAGGATAAGGTTCTTTTGGGTAGGCCCTAGTTCTTTGGGGCCCAAGGCTTGGCTCTCACACATTGACACCCTAATGCCCACAAAGATCCAAATATCTTTTCTAAAGCATTGGTGTGGATTTGTGTTTTAGAGATTCCGTGGGAGTTTTGGACAGCTGACTTTCTTAGGATGCTAGGTTTTTTAGGAAGTTTATAACTTTTAACCGATTTGCCAACTCCATGGAAAGAATAGGTTTCACTCGATTCTGTGTGGCTGTCGTTGTCACCGCAAGATATAGTCCAAGACTTGGTCCTTGACCTTCCAACAAGTGAAGAGAAAGTTCTAGTAGAATATGAGAATGTCTTGATTAACAAGCCTGTGACAGCAAAGCCCACGAAAGCTAAGCATTGCAGTGTTTGTGGCAAGGTCAGCCACTTGATGGCAAACTGTTGGATGAAGTAGAAGGTCCCAGGCCTAAAGAAAACCAGGGATGGCTAAACAATGGTTACTAGGTGGGGGGGACCGACCCGGGGTCCAACACAGGGGTGGATCCCTCGGTGTCACCAACCCCAAGGAAGGTTCCCCAAGGGGACCTAGGGAAGGATCTATCGGGTTCCTCTGTACCCATGATGCCCAATCCCCAAGACGTTGGGACCAGGGCTGTAGGGGGAAGCTTCCCTGACTAGGTGAATGGGTGAATGGGTATTTGTCGTGACGGGGTGCATAATGCCATCCATGTCAGAGGTTACCAAGGGATTTGCTGAACTAGAGGGGGCATTCCCGATTTCACCTGATTTTGGTAAGCTTGGGAGGCCACTAAGCCCTATGTCTCGAACCAAAAAGACACAACTGGAGATTGACCTAGGGGTCCAAATGACCCTTAAGGAGGTTTACAAAAAGTGTTCGACTAGCAAAACATGAGGATCCTCTCATGGAACTGCAATGGGCAAGGTACTCCCTACAAAAGAAATACCTCAAAGATATCGTGCATAAGGAAAGCTATGATGTGGTTTGCCTACAAGAGACAAGGCTGCAGCAAGAATGTCACTAGTTACACTGGCTTGGTTGGTAGACACTATTTGTGGCCTGTCAAGGGAGGGTAGGGGGCTTGGCCTCCGTTTCATGTTGGCCATTCGAAGCCATGGATGCATCCATGTGGAGTATTACCATTTTCTTTCAATAGAGTAACCTCTAGCTCATGAATTTCTACAGTGCCCAAAGATGGAAGGAAAGGCTAGGGGAGCTACAGCGGATTGCCCCGCTGATCCTGGATAAGAGGCAGTGGATTCTGGTGGGGGACTTTAACCAAAGGCTATACGGTGGGAAAAGTCGAATGGAGGGACCCAAGAGCCTCCTAGTGGTTTGTACTTCTTATAGTTTTTGGTGTTCCATGACCTAGTTGACATGGATATCAAAGGTTGCCATTTCACATGGAGCAACCAAAGAAAGGATGCTAACCAAGTCATAACAAAGATCAATAGTGTGGATCAGCTTAGGTATTCTAATGAGTTGAGGGTGCATGTTCATGGGAAAGAGTGGTTGGCTTCTAATCATCAATCAATTCTGTGCCAAGTGGGAGATGTGGTTCCAAGAGGTCTTCATCGTTCCAATTTGAATGGTTTTGAATTGCTAAGTCATGGCTACACCTTGCCACCCAATGGTGAAAGGGATCTAGAGGAACTATTCATCATGGGCTAACCCCCAGGAGTTTCACAAGCTAGGGTTAAACCAGCTAAAATGGGCGATGAGAGCATTAAGGGTGGGAGATAAGTTTTCCTTCAAAACCAAGAGAGGGAGACTACTGTAGTGTCTAACAGAGATTCAATCGAACCAGGAATTGGGTCAAGGTCTAGATGACATTGAATGTGAAGTGCTGGCAGAGTTGCAGAACCTAAGGAGGAAGATTACTAGCAATAGTAGGGGTGAGCTCACGGGCTCAAGGAGGGAGACAAGAACACTCATTTTTACTTTGCGGCAGCTAACTTGATCAATCGCTCCAAAAAGATTCATAGTTTAACTTTCCAAGGGAAGACGATTGTTGGTGGTTAGGAGATCATCCAAGCCATGATGGATTACTGGTCAAACATCTAGCAGGAGAAGGAGGCTACACCTCTTTCAATTCACATTGATTTAGTTTTGAAGGCAAAGGACAACCAAGGGTTGCTAGAACCATTTAGTCGTGAGGAGCTTAATAGGGCTCTAGCTTCAATGAAAGTTGGGAAGGCGCCAGGACCTGACAATTGGCCTACGAACTTCTTTAATGTTGTTCATCAATGTTTTGGGGGAAAATCTCTTGAATGCCTTCAACGCAATGCTGAGTTGCCAACAAGTTCACAAGGAAATCAACTATTCCCAACTAGTTCTCATTTCCAAAATTGCCAACCCCTCAGATCCTTCTCAATTTAGGCCTATTGAAGTGTGTAATACACTCCTTCACCTGTTCACTAAGCTATTAATTGCACAATTGGGGCCTTTGATGCAATGCTTGGTGGGTCCACAGTAGGCAAGTTTTATTAAAGGAAGGTTCATTTAGGACCAGGTTATCTTGGTGTAGGAGGTGTTGCACTCCTTGTGGGTAGCCAAATACCCCAGTATGTGTCTTAAACTAGAAATTACTAAAGCTTATGACACGTTTGTTGGAGATCTCTCAAAGAAATTATGTCGCGAAAGGGCTTCCACCCAAATTTTGTTAATTTATGCATGCACATCCAAACTTTGAGACATTTTCTTTGGACTTGGAGGGGAAACTATGGGGGTTTTCATCCCCTAGCAAGGATTTGAGACAAGGGGACCCTCTTTCCCCATACCTATTTATTCTCATGATGGACACCTTGCAAACTTATTCCAAGTTAGAGGGGGTTATAGGTTTGCATATTGCTAGAGTTAATTGTTTGGTGCAACACTACGCCAATGACACCATTCTATTTTATCAGGTTGTCGTCTCCTAGGCAACAGCAATAAACAAACCACTGCAAAGAATGGCAGAGGAGATTGGATTAGAAATCAATCGAGGTAAGTCTATGGTGCACCTATTTAATACAGATGTCCAGGTGAAGGGCCTAATTGTGCAAACTATAGGTGTCCTATCAAGCACCCCACGAGACACTTACCTTGGGCTACCTCTTTATGATTAGCATAGGAGACAGGCTTGGGTTGGTCTCCTCTAGAGGGGTTGCAAAAACGGATTGATCATTGCACAGCTCGGTTCCTAACAGCTCGGTTCCTAACTAGGGCTGAGAAGTCTCTCTTGGCTACATCAGTGCATTTGACTATGGCTCATTACATGGCTTTGGTGGGATCCCCCTTGGAGATATTATCCAAAAGGTGGATCAAATTATAAGGAATTTTACCTAGTTGGGGATAAAGGGGGAGATTGTATTCATTTAGTCAGCTAGGATATAGTAGCTAGACCTAAGGACACTAAGGGTCTTGGAATCATCAAATTCCAAGACATTGTCGCTATGGGGTACCAAGGCCTTCTTAACAGGCTAATGCAACAGAACCGTAGCTCCCCTTAATGGATGGCAATTATGAATAACAAATACAGGTGGTGCGAGGCAAGAGCATAGGACTCTCATGTTTGGCATGTTCTTTGCAGACATGCATGGGTGGCTTTGGACTCAGGGCTGATGGGGGTGTCTCCAAATCAAGTCACAATGAATAAATATTTGACAGTCAGGGATGGTGGGGGGTATGGAAGGGCAAGCTGCCCAAAAAAAATAAAAATCTTTATTCGGTTGACGAAGCACTCTGCCATCTTAGTTTAGGTGATAGTGCAACGGCAGGGATGAATGTGGAGGACATGTGTCCTCTTTGCATGGCAGATACCAAAACTATAGCATATTTTATTTATTGTTGCCCTTAGACCATCAATGTTTGGTGAGCAGTGAACATCCGTCCTCTATTGTGATTTGACAGCAATTCCAGGGTAGCAGTAGTGTTGTGGTTGATGTGCAAGACATGTAATCTCTGGGTTTTTCATAGGCTACCGCTGCCTCCGCCAACACAGATTGCTATTGTTGTGTTCCAACTCTAGCGGGAAGCAATTTCGACAATGGGGGTTAAGCCCACTTATGAGCCACCATACACAAACTTTCAGGAGAATACAATGCTTTGAAACCTAATTTCATGGGTGGGGTGGACTGACCTCCTACCCCTACTCTAGGGGGAGTTAGATCTTGAGGATGGCCTGTTCTACACGAACTAGCAAGGAGAGACCACATGCATTTCCGAGGTGTGCCAAATTAAGCTGACTAAGGCGGCAATTACGAAGGTTTTGGGGGTGCTAGTGGGGGGTGAAACAATACTCCCCATAGGCCAAGGTCTCCAAGATGCCGAGACTTTCTTTTCTAGGCTAATGCCCAAGACAAGAATTGGTCAGGTTCCCAAATCAGCACTACTACCAATTTGGCAAGACACAGCCGAGCTGGCTGACTAGTTTTTTGTGCACTCTGGTAATGTTTGGAAGTTACAAGGTGTGCATTTTAGTTTCTTGAAATGCCTGAGGTTGGGGCATGTGGTCAACTTGCCACGGTTCTTTCTAGCAATTCTACGGCACCAAGGATGGGGATGGCATTCAAGGCTTCATTTTGTCTCTATGGTAGGCATCCCAGCCTTCAATGCCTTCATAGCTAAGTACTCCAGTCCATGTTGTATATGGGAGAAGGCAAGCTCGTTGTGCTCCACTAGTTGTGGACTTGATAGAGGAGTCTAATGATTAGGAGGTTGGAGTCAGGTCATTGGAGCTGGTTGTCAAGGAATGCTCATTGGTGGCTCTACCAGAGGCCATTGGTGAGTATGTGCCTTAGGACTTTGGGGCTATGTTGGCTAGGGTAGCAAAGGAGGTGGTAGATCAAGCACAGGAGAAGGAAAAGGCCCTCTGGGAAGGGAAGTGAAAGGCTTAGGAGAAGGAGTTCCAATAGCAATTGGAAACGACTAAGCACATCTAAATTGACGCAACCAAAGAATAGAAGTGTTGAAGGGACTTGGTTGAGGCAACTGCAAGAATGAGCTAGAGGCAAAGCTTTGACAATGTATCCAAGAGTAGCTCCAAAAAGAAGCACAAGAACAAGAGATCCAAGCATCAAAAGATTGAGAGCATTGTGACCAGGAGGAGATGAAGGCTACATAGATCCAACAACAACAAGATTGGATGCACGAGCACAATGCCAGATCCTAGCTCTAGGAGGGGAGGTGCCCCCACGTTGTTATGAATATTGGTCAAGACATGTCATGGCGAGCATTGCAATGTTACATTTGTCGTAGGGGGAGGGAGCTCCACCTAGATGAAAAGGGGGATGAGGAGTGTGCAAGGAAAGCGGAAGCATCTAAAGATTTTCAGCAAGCCGTTGCATTTGTGGATACTAGGAGGCACCATGCTATTCTCAACGCTATCCACTATCAAGAAAGGACCATTTGCCATTGTACAGGCCTTCCTTGCCATATTTAGGATGTGGACTTGGGTCACTATTTTCTTTTGATTGTTGTCTTTCTTTGTTTTGGTTTCATGGGCTATGGGGCTGTCCTAGAAGTTATTTGGATCAAGATGCCAATTTTGGACCGTTCAAGAGAGACCTTAGTGTTTTTGGGGGGGTTCCCTGGTTATGGTTCAAGGGGGAGAAGAGGGGGTCAATAACCCCCTCATTTTTTGATTGTGCAGGACACATGTAAATTTGATTGCGATTAATATACTAACCCGAACTCTTTTCAAAAAAAATTTGTGAATATCATGATAAAATTGATGCATTCTTCTTAGGGTTTTAACATGTACATGTCAAAACCTCAAATGCCATTTTAATAATTGATTCTCATTAGCTAACATATAAAAACATTCAATATGGTGATCCACTATTTTAAATATACCATTGCAAGGTACGTTGTGGGCTAATGGCTCATTGTCATGGTGCACAGCAATATGGATTACCAATACCACTTTTATTATATTCAACATATATGCCTTTATTAACGAGTTGATATATTAAAACTAAAGTCATGGAAAACAAGTTACCGTAACAAACAACTTTCAAACTTAGACTGGAAATTTTAATGTCCCCACATTTAGTAACTTTTATTAAACCATCTCCAATCCTTACAAAATGAGGTTTTGGTCAATACTTTATATTAAACATGAAAGACAAATTACCAGTTAAATGTCCTGAGGCATAAGAATCAATGTGCACAAAACCATCAAAAACATCATTATTCATAGTTAGGGCATTAAAATCCACCATTGGAGGTTGAGTTTCCTCCTTTACAACATTGGCAAATCTCGACATTGACTCTAATTGCTCTTCATTTTTCTTTTTGAGATTTTTTGCCCTATTTTTAGCAAATTTGTTAGCCTGCCACTTGTCATAACTTTTGCTCTATGATTATTTGGGTTATCATAACAATGGTCATTATCATGACTACTCTCCTTTTTACAAATATAACAATATATGGATGGTTGTTGTCTTTTCCGATAAATCATTCTTCACAATCATTGCTTGAAAAGAGACTTTAGCGTTGGACGCATAGGCACTCATTTCAGCTTCCTTTCATATACTTCCACACAAAATTCCTTCATGGTATATGTCTTCCCATGGTTCTTTACTATTTAATAGAAGACATCATAGGACAATGGAAGCACTCTTAGAAAATAAAACTTGACAGTGTCATCTAACACTTGGGCATTTTGTGTCTGGCTTGCAATGTAGAGACTTTCTATACAAGTGTGGCTACAGGTTCACCTTCTTTCAATCTCAATGAGTTGAACTAATTTTAAAAAATTTTAATCTTTGAGTCATTTTTAACTTCAAATGTCTTCTCAAGTTTCTTCACATCATATATGCAAAATCTTGTTTTTCCACCAGCTACATGAACTCTCTAGACATGCTTAAGGCAATCAACATCTACACTATCTTATTGTTGTCATCCACTGATGAGACGCGGTTTACACTAGGCCGCGATATCGCGTACGCGATATCGCG
>MNCI01009777.1:678429-690267 GCA_015680685.1 Gnetum montanum
GCTTAACCATACACCGTGACACATACAAGCAAGCCTGGGAAGACAACGAACGATTAACCCCAAGTGTTTCTTGTGGCGTTAAGGCATTTAGTCTGCGGAGTTCGACCGGATCGCGCGTGTACGCTCGTTTCGTATGGTTGAGTGTAGGGGTACCTCGCCACTCATCATCCACCATAGCAATTACTCCAAAGTTCACACAAGACCATTACTACAAAGTAAAAATCTTATTTGTAAGTTCCATATGTTATAATTTGAAGTATTTAGGACTTGACTCTTGGCCAACAATGCACAAGTTCTCACCTTTTTCATCAATATGTAAAATTCCTTTTGTCAATTCTTCTTGGGAGCCATTCTTGACTTTAAGGATTAATCACCCTCTTACTCTAATACCATGTTAAGTTTTCAAGCATTCGGTTGAGTAACCCCTATAATGAGGCAATGGAAATTGACTCAGACTTGTGTTTCCATGTTCAAGTTGTGAAGAGTATTTAAGTTATATGAAACAATGTGTTGTAAGTTGGACCAACACAACCAAATGTAACAACATGGAGACAAATAACAATTATCATCAACTAATTTTAGTTACAAGTTAACAAAAACATTCTTTACGTATTCACCATGGTAGTGGGGACACCATGATAGTGATAATAAACACAATGATAAAACAATAAAGAACAAATGTAGCAATCACAAAATTTGGAGTTGGACAATTCAAAAAAAAAATTTCAAACAAGTGACAAAACTATAATGCTTTGCAAATGTGTGATATGGAGCCTAGGTCTTGATTAAAAGTCATACAAAAAGTTGAACAACTTCAAAATAGTTCTTATTGGATGAATTCAAGGTGAAAACTGAAGTCCCATATGCGATACTTTTATTAGAAACTAATTTATTGCCATTGGAAACTTGGAAACTGAAGCAAAGTATTAGTTCTTAACATTCTACTTGAGAAATAAAAATATCATTAAGTTCTTAAAAGAGATCATCCAAAAATCTCAACAATAGGGATGGTTCCATGAAGGATGACTGTGACTACAAAAATGAGGTATTGATAATATTGATGGAGTAACAAATTCAAAACATGCTTGAAAACTTGTTATGGAGAAAGTTTTAGAGAGGTTAAAAAATGAAGTACAAATACAAAAAAGATTCAATTTTACTAGCAAAATATCAAAGGTAGCAGACATGATGAAACAAAATATCCACATGCAACAATTCCAATATGCATGAGAGCACTAATTAGCAGAATAAGAAAAGGATTACCCCATCTTTGAGTTGAAACTGAAAAATTAAATATCTCAACTATGTTTACTACAAGTGCTAGAAGATGAGAAACTTGTATTATTAGTATTGTAGAACAAATTTCCTCAGAAGATAATGGCAAATCTCTAGTCAGTCTTTGTATGAGTTATTCAAGCTACCAATGTTAGTTCTAGGGAATTATATAGAAGACATGTTCAAGTTACACGATTATTGGATACATCTATTATACTTAGGATTTATTGCTACTAATGTATTTTGCACAAGTTCATTTGTCTAATAAATCCTTTGGGTCTACACAAGTATAATAAAATATCAATATTAGTAATAGCAATTAGAAAAACAACAAAAATGAAATGAAGAGTTTAAATATCTTTAACAACACAGTCATATATTTTTTGATCAATTTGTCTTGTTGCAACTCCTAATCAATAGATATTTTAAATCCCACAAGTCATGGTTGACTCCACTCAAGAATCCCATTGCTCATGCTTTTACCAATCATTTTTCAGTCTGGTTTCAGTGCAGACCATGACCACCACAGCAAATTGTTCATTCATGATGGGTCAAATTTTTAATAACAAGACTGCCTTCCAACTCATGGTTTGACTCGTAGTCAACCTTTCAACATCCATACCATCTATTGTCCAACTCATTCTACTGCCTAGGCTCACCTTGCCATCGTTGCATACCTAACACCAAGCCTTTCCACTACTATACATCACACCTAGGAGATGCCTTAGCATAATGATTGTAAAAAAAGAACTCATTCATAGGAAATGATAGGTGTGTTACAATTGGCTACTAACCAGATGTCAACCCTCCTCCTTTCTCACTCAAGCTTGGGACTAGGCTTAAAGCCATATCAAAAACATAAATAGAAGACTTGACTGTCTCCTTTCTTAACAAGCTGATGAGGACATTAATGTGGATCGAATGTCACACCCTAGAGGGGGGGTATCTATGGTGTCCCAATAAAAATTTGCACTAACAACAATGATTCCATCAACAAATATAATCTTCTCAAAATGTTTAAGTAAAATCAGAGTATAACAAATCTAATCTATGAGAAAAAATGAAATGCAAGAAATAAATAAAATAGGTAATGAACACCAAGATTTATAATGGTTCGGCTTAGGCCAAATTTCCACTCCTCTTCCTCCCTAGGTTCCCTTCCAATCTTCTTCAACTCCTTAAAGAACAAGGCTAGTTTCAAGGGTTTCCAGTCTCCCTTTTGTAAAACTAGGATTTTCAGGCAAAAATCCTCAAATCAGATCACACAAATCAAAGGAATTATGAATCAATATTTGGCGATCTCACAATAGATTACAATGCATCCAATACATACAGAGACCTGCAAAAGATACAAAGTTTCAAGCACAAAGATATAATAAAGAGTTTTTTCATTCAGCTTGCTTTCTTACATCTATAATCTTTTCCTTGAAGCTTGCTTTGATCTTGCTTGCTGCTACTGAAATACTGATCTGCATCTAACAATCCATCTCCACTTGTACGCCAACAACCAAGAGAGCTATGATGTTCATGTAGAAACGTTCCACCCACAGAGACAAATGGCAGAGTTCAGTCCTTAACATTTTGCTTCTATCCCAATGTTCAAGTGGCTTTTTGGCCTTTTTGGCTTTTATTTTTTATCATTTTTTTCAAGAGGTCAACCTTATCAGAGGACGGTTAAGCATGCTCAGTTGATCTATGACTTCGTTGGTTAACCTTTCACTGAAATCTGGAAAACTTGAACTCTCAACTTAGTCATCCTTCTCTAACTTGGTCATCCAGATCTGGGCATTTGTCATCGACTGCTCATCTCGAATAGGTCAACCTAACAGGTATGCATTTTTCTCCCTGATAAATCTTCCTTCACCTCAGGTCACTCAACCTTAAGAGTGATGCATTTTCTTTCTTCTGAACTTTGCCAGTTCACAAGTACATAAACCTTACTGTGGGTCAGTCAACCTATGCAGCCGAGAGGTCAACCTATGAATTCTAAGGTTCACCTTACAATTATATCTTTTCTGAATTCTAAGTTTTTGCATGCATTTGGATCAGCTGACCTGTCCCAAGGTTGGGGGACCTTTGGCATGGTAAATTTGGCCATTGAGCTGCATAGTTTGCCATTCCTAGTCACCAATTTGACCAACAATTAACTCACCTTCTTAATGTATTTTTTATCCTCTAAGTGCCCTAAGAGTCCTAGGAATTGTGAGTTTGTCCTTTGGTGTCAATTTGGAATCATTTATGTATGTTTTTATGACTGGACAAGCAATTGCAAGCTAGCTACAAATTGCAGTCAATTGCAGGTTGTAGTTAGTCATCATCTATGGCAAAAGCCAACATTTAATGATTCTGAGGTTGGGCATTGAGTCGCGAGTTGATGTGATTCGTAGAAGGTCACAGTGGCAAAATTGCAAGTTAGAATCAACCACAATTTGCCAAGAAACAAAGAAGAAAAATATTTGGGTTTTACCAGCACAAGCTAGTTGCGAGCTACAGTATGTTCATGGTCAAGGATTGCAAAAGGTTGTGGGGAAAGAGGGGGTGGGGGTGTGGGGTGGTTGCGGCAGGGTGGTTTGTCCTGTGAGCTGCAATCATTTGCACTTGCAATCTTGGAAAAAGTGATATTTTTAAAAGGGTGCAATTTTTAATGAGAAGACCAACAATTAGCGAAGTCCAAGAATCATTCCTAAGCTTATAAAAGGGTCTTAGGCCGTCGGGGGGGCGCCCCCCCCAAGTCTCTCGTCGCCCGGGGGGGGGCAGGCCGGACAGTCTCCGGTTTCAGTGCCGTTTCTTCCGGGGGGCACCCCCCCCCCCCCCCCCCCCCATCTCCGGTTTCAGTTTTGAGTTTTGCCGTTTGTTCCGGGGGCGCCCCCCCAGGGCCCCCATTCCCCCTCAGAGGGGCCGCCGCTGGTGACCCCGGTTGTAATCTTATGTAACATAATTTGATCTTTTGTAATAGAATCCCGAATACTTTCTCAAAAAAAAAAAAAAATGTCGACAAGGTACTTTTTAATAGGAAAGTCTACCCAAAACCTCAGAAGATGCTGAATTCTTCACAAGAGCTCCATCACATTACAAATTAGTTCTCCTGTGGAATTTTACATTATTAGCATGCTTGAACTGCAATGTAATTTTTGTCCCAAGCATATATACCACTGTCTTGTGTACTTTTCTCTTTCCCCCTTCGATGGCAACATCTGAATTAGGTGTGGCTCAGTGGCTTCCCTGAGGGGCTAAAGTGCAATGCACAAACATGGATGGATGTTTGAATTGATGGGGGGGAGTTGTCATACCATGCCACTTTCTGGTTTTGGGTTTTGCACAGTTACTTGTTTTCTTATTTGGGCTCAACACCAGAGCTATTTTTTGCAGCATTTTTCAATGATATCTTATATGACACTGTAATGCATTTTCATGCAAAAAGTGTTTCAGAAAAAACAAAGAACCAAGTACAACGTTCTTCCCAACTGAACATTAAATAAAAAATAAAAAAATTTGAACATGATAATCACAAAAGAGAATGATTAATGATGTTAGCAAATGTATACCATTGGTAACAAATTAAAGAAAATGCGGAAACACTCACCAAAAGTACTTGCCATGGAGGAAGACCCCAGATTGCACAAAAGGAGCTCAGTATATCAACACTACATCCAAAAAATACTGGCATCATCTTATGCATTAGGATAACAGCAAAGTCTAAGTAAATAAGGTATGCATGATTTGCATGTATAGAATCAAGAATGAGGGTGGTGGGAAACAAACTAAGTTTTTGACATCTTCTCTACATCTTCAACTGAATTCTCCATATTTTCAGAAATTTCTAGATTTCTCATCTGTTGAAATTTATAATCTCTCAGTTCTACTAACAGATTGTTCAGCTCCAATTCTCCACCTTGACTGATCAGTGCTTGATAAATTCCCCTTTCCTAATTAGAAACAGATTATGCATGAGTTTTATAAAAGCATAATAAATGGCTCGTTTCCACAATACTACAAAATGTACAGGCATTTCCACAAAGAGACAACAGGAGAAAATTCCAATGGTTATGAGCGATGTTAGCTGCAGCTAAATACTGAAACCAATAAATTATTATGGAACGTGCTTCTAATAGAGTATTCACATCTTATCCCATGCAGGACTTAATCCTAAACAGAGTGGGTAATGATGCGGAGCTGGCCCCAACACCCCAAATTGAAGCCAACTCCTACAAAAGCCTCACTAGAATCCACAACTGAAAACAAGAAAAGAAGCACAACTCTTTATTCTTGCTTGAAATCATGAAGATTCATACAAATGCTGGAAGTAAAGATCCCATGGATAAACAACACTCAAGATCCTCACAATCACACTCCTCCCACACAAGACATAAGCCAAACAACAATGGCTCTTATCACTCCCTCACATACAATTGCCCATACAATTGCCCATGATGGCTACAACAAGAATAGAGTGCTCAAGAAGAGCTCACTCTCCCTCTCCCAAGACACTCTGTTACGGCTCTCTAGCCTCCACCATTGAGACTAACATTCTGTCTTTTGATTGGCTTGCCCAAACTTATGCCTTTGATGCCTTTTTATAGCTTTCCAAGTAACCCTTCATCTTCCCTCCAAATTACAATTCAATTTGAAGTCCGTTGGAATCTGTACAAGACATCATGGAGAAGTAGGAGATGTCCCAATTGAAAGCTCGCAGTTGATAGAAGAGACATCTTGGATCTAGTGGAGACATCTTGCTGAAAACTAAGACATCTTGGGGGTTGACTCAGACGTCTTGACTAAAACATCTTGAAAATAGCTGAGACATCTTGGCTCAGGATGAGATGTCTGGGGAGTGCATGAGACGTTTTGGATGCAGTTGAGACATCTCACCTACCAAGGCCAAAAACCAATATGCTTGTTGTGAGGTATGGAACCTCCAGACACCTCCAAACAAGTCCCCATTGACCCCAAAACCCCCTGAACTCATCAAAATAGGCTCAAAACATCCTCAAACATGCCAAAATTCAAGGAAAAAAACCCTATCGTTGGAGAGATGATACATTGGACTATTTGATGTCCCCATCAAGTAATATAATCGCAAAGCTAGTAAATGAACAGTCAGGACAGGTAGAAAGGGGCATAATCAAAATACAACTTCTTCACTGGCTGTTCAAAACTTCAAATGAACTTCAAAAAAATGTAATCTGATTTTGTTGACTTAAAAAAATTCTATAAAGTGATCAAGAACTGGAAGGTTTTGTCCTTATCACAAAGCCAATGGAAGAAGAGAAACAGTTATCATCATCAACAGCATCCTAGCCTTATCCCAACTACCTGGACAATAAAGAGCACTGTTCATGAGAAATATCTGAAATTTCACATAGGAACAAAACATTATTCCCAATTTCTGATGCATTTTTGAATTAGGTATTGTTACAACACAAAGGAAAATTAAGTATCAACTTGATTTCATGCTGCGTGCAACAATACCAAATAAATGGACATAGAAAAAGACCTGAAAAGAATTGGAAGAGATATCAAAGGAAAATCGTAAAATCTGGTAGCCTATGTTCTTGACCAACAATATTAACATCAAAAATAAAAAATAAAAAAAATATCAACTAATCCTTGACTGTTCACCAATTCAGTGGCCGTAAAGAAATTACAATAAGATATCATTCACGTATGCAAATAATGGATGATGCTTTGCAAAGTTATGTAAGGATGCTGCATTTTTTATAGTGGATATAAAAGTAATAATCACCAAATGGCAACAAGAGAAGGAGATGATTGGAGAACAGAATTGAAAGCAACTAAAGGGCATTTTGAATGGCGACCCATCCCTTTTTGATTGACAAATGGCCCAAGCACATTTATGAGACTGATGCATAAATTTATAAGCAGATTTGCTATTGTTTATGGATGATATTCTAATCTATAATAAAGATGGCATCAAGCATCTGAAAAGTGTCTCAAAAATTTTAAAGAAAAAAGAACATATTCTGTCGAATGTGAAAAAATATGATTTTAAGAAGGAAGTTATCTATCTCTGTTTTGAATTTACTCAAGGCAGTATAGTAATGAATCCAAAAAAAAAAAACATAAATGAGATGAAAAGATTGCCTGGGCAAGTTAGATTATAGAGAACGTTCATAAGAGGATTTCACGCAATCAGAACACCATTGGTTGATTTGTTGAACTTTTAAGTGAACCAACTTCTCAGCCCATTCTAGCAGTAGCTCGGATTGAAGTGGATACAAATGAAGCAGTAGGGGTAAATAGCCACAAAAGTAAGATTACTGTTTTCTATGAAGGGAAGTTAAATAAAATTTTCAGGCATTAAGAAGATGGAAGGCGTGACATTATCCAAAAGTTTACTTTTATATCAACATGAAAGCAACCCAAAATAACTTCTTGCTAACCTTGGCTGATACATAAAGTAGAGTAACAGGAGTTTCGCATTCATATCAGCTTCAAGTCTAAGTTTTTGATTTTCCACACTCAAGGTCGTATATCATCTGATTTTGGGAGATCTGTAGACAGATTTGCAACAACCAAAAGGCGTCAAAAGCTGGACGATGAATTAATTATCCGCATTTTGTCAGGGTCGCCCATTGAAGATAACTTTGAGGCAACAAATGATACTGAATAAGGCCAAAAAAAAAGGACATTTTTTGTACCAATTAAATAAAAAGGCACACTGTTATAACAAAAAAAAAGGCTGATGAGGTTGAGCAAAGAGAGACTTCTGGAATAAAAGATGATGGAGGTGAGAGATAAAGTTACACAAGTGTAAAAATACATTTTCCTTGTTCTTGATTCTCTATAATTTATCTCTTGACCATGCTCCCCCTTTGCAGCATTTGCTGAAGGTGCTGGCCATTCCAAGCAGTAACCGTACAATGTACGGAGGAACACATGAAAGTAATTACCCTATATTTCGTTGTGACGGTATATGATTGATATAAGCAAGAAAATTTGGGAACCATACCTCAAGATACCGCACCAAGGCGGGGGAACCTGGTGTTACATTCCAAGATTTGGTAGAAGATGCTGCTGATTCTGAAGCAGCAGTCGACATGGTATCTGAAAACCTTTGCTGTTCCCTTGTGAAGTCAGCCTTGAGCTTCTTTTGCCTAATTTTATCCATATACTTGGCTCTCACGCTGTCGCCAGTGCCCATAACCTTTTCAAGCTTCTGCTTCTCCTCCAACTTTTTCATCCTCATAATTCTGTTGGAATCTGCAATCCTGCCCTGCAATCCAGGGATGATGCTCTCAACTCCAAGACGTTGCATGACGTCAACGGCACTCACTGAAATTGCATTGGCATTTGAATTATCGCTGAAACCGTTGTTGCTGCTGCTGTTGATGATGGGGGTATCCATGTGGAGTACATTGGTCCAATCCCTGCCTGCAAGCAGAAGAGCCTCTGAAGAACTCAATTCTGAATCGTGCTGCCATTTCCATTTATGGTGGTGTTGGGGGGTTGATTGAGATTGAAATTTTGTTGAGGAGGAGGATTTCTGAATGAAGCAGGGCATGTCATAGATGACAGCCTTAATCAGGAATCTGGGGCGTTTGGCAGCGATGCTGGAATTGGCGCGATACAGATGTGTCACATCCAAAGTGCTGCTCAAGCGGCGTACCTGTGTTTGTGCTTGGGCAGGAGCACCCAGCATATCGGCGAGCAGTTGTCTGAGAATGGAAGCAATTGCAGACAACGAAATGACGGACCAATCCACTTGTAATGCTGCCGATCCATTCCCATTCCCATTCCCACTGTGTTTTTTGAAGATCTTGGATATGGATATTCCTGAACCAAAACGCAGCATGTTCGTTTTGTGTGTGCTTATTTGCCTCCTCTGGACTGCCGCACGGCACACAACACAGTAATATAAGCCAGTCACTCACTCATCCGTTGGCTCTTGTTCACAACCGCATTACTATCAGCAGCCTACTCACTCACTGTCATTCGCGTTGCCATTGCCCTTTCCATGATCGTCGCAACTCAAGCTGGAACTTTTGAATTCGAATGCCTGCAATCGGTGTATCAATTTGACGGGCATCGCTCCTTTCATCAAATTTTTAAAAAAACTTGTTATCTTATAAATTGTACATTTATTAAGCTAAAAATGTTTTGAGTCGCACTAGAGATGACCGCCCGGGGGGAGAAAGCAATGCCCGTGGACCGAAACAACATCTCCTGTTCGTCAACGACGCGTAGTGTGGGCGCTCTACCTCATGCAAGAGGTCTAAAGTGTTTCGATGGTCCTCCGTGTCCACAAAACTGATGCCCTGCTACCTTGGCCGACTCCCCCTGCTTGAGTCAGCCGGCGAAGTTCTCCTATCAGCATGGAAAATTCTTCTATCAGGATGAAAACACGCAGAGTATCAGGATGAAAACACGCAAAGGTTCAGTGGATGTTTAAATATTGTTTTAAACATATTTGAGTATATTTAAATTATTGTTTTCTTTTATTGTCTATCATGTTTTCGCATTTAGACAAAGTAAGTCATTAGCAATATCTAATGCTTTTATCATGCTTATAGTTGGTGAATTTTTCTTTCAATAATTCTAAAAGGGCATTTGAATAGAAACTCAAGATTGCATGGCGTTAAAGTTTTCAATGAAGTCAAACTTTAAGAAAATTAAGAAAACTATTTCATTTTCCATATAAATCTATATCAAACTAAGTGACATAGTACCTTTAACAATAATACAGATGTATAAAAACATTCAATTTCACAACTCATTTATGATTTGTTTACAGTTGAAAACTAATAATTATTTATATAAAGAACTACATATACATATGCCCAAGTTAATATACTATTGTTATTGACATCATCGTGTAACATTGTTCATTTTTTAAAATAGGAAACTTTAATTTTTGCCCATATTTTATAAGGAAAAATGCCCAAAATGGAAAAGCAAGCCCACAATTAATTAATAAAACCCTTACTCCACTCTCACAATACAAGGAGGATCATTAAGAGGATGATCACTCTCATACAAGATTCATAATGCTCAAATCTCATAATTGAGACTCTAACTTGGCATGGATGGTAATTGGCACACTTTCTTAAGTCATCTTTATCCTTTTGTAGCATTTAGAATGATCGGTAGTCTTCCCCTATCATGGGTCTTCCTTTTAAGAATTATGGCCTTTTTGAAAAATTATGTTGATGCAAACTACAAGTGACTACAAATAGCAGCCACCTCACAATCCCAAACTACGACTCACAACTTACTCACACTAGTAAAACTCATAAATTTTCTTCTCTGTTTTGACGCCAATTGCAATCAACTATGGTTTGCATCTTCAAATTGCATCCCCATTATAACTCATAAGAGCCTACATCTCACTACCCAACTTAGAAGTTATGAATTAAAAAGTTTTAACCAAATTGTGACAAACTATGACCTGCAATAACCCATAGTTTAAGACTACAACTAACTATGATTTGCAATAACCTACAGTTGCCTATCATATCTATGAAAACAAGCCAAAACACAACTAAAAGTCTCCCAAGCATAAACACATACCTCCTAAGACACATTGAGAATGACAACTACATTAAGAATGTGGGTAAGTTTTGTGATATGTTAAATCACAAGGTCCAGGGAAATGTTACACAATCTATGTTGATATCAATTAACATACACACATTAAGTTTAACAATACCACAAGTAGTTGAATACCATGGTGCGAGCTTGAACATTGATGAGTGGCGAGGTACCCCCTACACTCAACCATACAAATATGAGCGTTTCAGGCGCGATCCAGTCAAACTCCAAGGACTAAGTGCTTACGTGCTTGAATGGAACACTTAAGGTTAATCAATCGTTGTCTTCCCAAACTTACTTGTATTGTCACAGTTGTATGATTAAATAAGCTTGAGGTATGTGATCTTTATAGCTGTTATCTTTTTAATGTCTTTATGCTAATAGGGAAAGGTGAGGAGAACTAAGTGACTAACTTATANTTGTTATCTTTTTAATGTCTTTACGCTAATAGGGAAAGGTGAGGAGAACTAAGTGACTAACTTATATTAACTATTTACTAACTAAGTTTTAATTGTTCATAACACCAGTATCCGTTCCCACTTGCCGCACACATCTTGAACCAGTGCAACGCTGTTGGGATTACCAAATGCTAATCGTTATTGGGTTAGCAAGCGCTACACACATGCTCGAAGCGGTCTTACTAAGTGTACTTAATTAGGAGAGTCAAGGATTGAGAGAGAGATTAATTAACTAAGAAAGCATTTAAACATTCAACAACAATTAATTACTATTTAGCTTAGTCTGTATGCTGCAAGGTTTATCATAAAGTTCGTCTTTATTGTTGTACACAAATGTGTGCTCAGATACAATCTGCTTGAATAAAGATCCGTTCACTTTAAGACTCCTACTGCGGACACATGGAAAGTATTCTAACTGTTGAATGGTAAAACTACTATAGTTTGGCTAAGGATCTAAGTCTAACTGCCTTGAATAAGGGAAGTCGCCTCTTATTTATAGATAATGTGGCAAGACGCAATATCGGGGGGCAGATGCGATATCACGTACGCGATATCG
>MNCI01009777.1:691667-705098 GCA_015680685.1 Gnetum montanum
AGTTCCAAGCCAAGAGAGACCATAAAAATTTATGGATGCATGGATGATGTGGACTCATTGCCTGTTATATCAAAAGAACCATACCTTAGTATCAACATTATAACTCAAAGGTAAAAACCAAACATTAGCAATCAATGGAGTACAGTTCATGCCATCATCAGGAGCACTTATTAGGTGACGAACCTAACAAAATAAATAAACAAACACACAAAGAAATAAAAGAGTATAAACGATGTTGCAAAACCAAAAAATAAGAAAAGTTAAAGAAAGTTGTAAAACAAAAACTTAAAAAGGAAGTGAGGGCCTCAATTGATCAGCATAGGTGGCCATCTCACCCATGACGGAGTTGGAAGGGGGAGATCCGAGATAACGAGCAGAGTCATCCCTTCTCTAAGGTATTATGTGCATTTACCATTCTAGATTCATGGTAAGCTTTGGTCTATTGCACATTGACTAGTAATCTCTTATCGAAGCGCTTGTTTGGATTTTTTAGGAGTTCCCAACTTCTCCCAATTGATGTTTTTATGTTAAGGTTTGGAAATTGGCGATGCTCTTTCTCCAATGTATCTATGCTTTCGACGTGAGTGCAAGTTGTTTCCTTAGTTAGTTCCATGCACGTTGGTGAGTTGTTCTCTTGATTAGCTATCAACCATTGGGTGTCTTCTTGTTGTGTGGTTGCTACATACAGGCACTTTTGTATGTTAATTTCTTGTGCACACCAATTGCATGCAAGTGATGTTGAACATTCCTGTACGCAATCACACCCTGTATCACTGTATGTGATGCATGGAACTTTCTTCTTCTCGATCTTCCCAAAAGTGTCTTCCTTAGATATTTCTAGGGAAAGATCACGGATTCCTAGGTGTGCATTTATGGTACTTAGCCATGCCCTTCCCATAATTATTGGGAAGTCCCCTTTATCATTGTTTACTTGTATCACTAGGAAATCAGCTGGGTATGACCACCCACACACAGTGGTAACAATGTCCTCCACTAGTCCCAAGGGGACAGTGATGGACTGGTCGGCCAGCTCTAGGTGAATATTACTCTCCTTTAATGGAGGTAGGTTCTAGGCTTTGTACATCTCTTACGATATTAAGTTGACTCTGGAACTTGAGTCTAGAAAAGCTTTACATGGTTTATTCCCAATGAGTTAGAGATAAATTAGGAGGCTTCCAGGATCAGAGAATTTCCTGGGAAGGTGGCCCTCCTTAATCCATTCAATAACAGTATGTGTTAACATATTTGTGTGCGTTGAGCTCGGTTTTTGGTTTGAAGGGAGCTCTGAAGCCTTATTCGATGGAGAGGCTTTCAAAGGTTCAACCGCTTGTGGTTGTGAGGGCTTGGTTGGGCTGTTGGTTCTGAAGAAAGGTCTTCTCTTCATATGGTTGTTAGAACCAGCAGCAGGTTGAATATTTACAGCCCTCGTGGCATTGCGTTGCTGCGATTGAGTGGGGAGTTCCCCTTGCATTTTTGGAGTGGGTGGTAATGGAGCTATCGGTGTGAGAGTTGCAGGTGGATTTGGAGGATGGTATGTCTGTGGGTTATCTCCCCTAGGAGAAGGAGTCCTGTAATATTTCCAAGCTTGGTAGTGATGTTGTGGTGTCATGTGACCAACGGAGTCATGTGGAGAGATTGGCTGTTGCACGTAGTAGCCATATGGATCCGGTTGCCGATAGGGTCATTGTTGCCTTGGCAATGGCATCCCCCATGACTGTGGGTATTGCCACTGTTGGTGTTGCTCAATAGGTTGTGGTGGAGTTCCACTTGGATAATACATTGAAGGTTGGTGGAACTGCCTTGGGTTACCTTGGGGATAAGGTATCCGTCAGGGTGCTTGCCATTTGTTAAGTTGTGGGTTGAGTGCATACACCCCAGACTCTTGTAGATGTGAGATTATTGGGCAACATCCCTTAGGATGGTCGTATTGGCATATCTCACATCCACTGTCATTATCTGTATCAGAATCCACAACCTCTTTGGTGATGGCCATTTTACCCTTACCTTTGTTACATGCATTGACCACTTTTCTCCTTTTCTTTTTGTCATAGTCACTACCTTGCTCCCTAGACTCCTCTACGATTTTAAGAACAGTTTCAAACCAACTATCTAGGGAGTCCCACATTTGGTCTACCTTTGTTGATATCTCTGTTGTTAGTTTTTGGAGCAGCAAGGTTTTCCTATTCACCATCTCTTCGAGTGGTGACTCTTCCTCCTCCTCACAGAATCTCACTCCCCTTTTGCGGAGGGAAGGATCTCGATTGTACTCTTCCGCACTTTCTTTCTTACGTAGCTCCCCTTCTTCCTTGGCTACTTGCTCTAGCAATCTATGAACCTGATGGGACCTAAGCTCTGATAATCTCCCTTGGGCATATGTTCCAAGGGTTCTTCTTATTTCATGCTTAAGTCCATCTACAAGATGGCGTAGTTGATCCTGCTACAAATAACCATGGCCCGGGCAATGATGTAATAGTGCATAATAACGGCCCATGGTAGCATCCAAGGATTCATGATTTCCCTACTTCCATCCTTGGATTTTCTTTCACAGGTTAGACACTCGAGAGTACGTTTGGTACCTATCATTAAACAGTTATAGCATTGTACTCCACCTTCGAATGGATTCCGGTTCTAAGGATCGGTACTAGCTTTCCACTTCTTTCACTAGTTTCCTTGGGAACAACTTTAGTTTTTGCCATTTGTTTTCTATGTTCTACAAGGCACATGCATCATGGAATGCTTGTAGGTGATTTTGAGGATCAACGTTGTATCCCCCCTCAAACCATGGGATGTTATTCATGTCTAACCTCTTGATCCTACTATCTTTTTGGTGCCTTGTGGGAACTCTTATGGCCTTCGTTATGTCTAACATGCTTCTAGTTGCGAGTAAGGGTTCTTCGTGGTCATCTTGTTCATAGCATCTGTGATGTCTACGCGGTTCCCTACTCTCCCTTCTTCTATGCCTTGATTCCTTAGATTGCCCTTGTCCTCGTTCTTGATTGTCTCGTCGATGTTTTTCACTCTGTTTACCCTTATCCTCATGGTTGGGTTCCTTATGACTGCGGCCAGATACTGAAGGAGAGGGTGAATGTGATGATGAAGGTGAAGAAGAAGGAGAACCATCGCCCTGATGGTGTTTTCTACCTTCTCTTCTATGGTCTCGACCACGATCGTGATTACGATCAGAACCTCCACCCTTATTGTGTGTTTGTGTTCCCTCGTTGAACACTTTTTGTTCGTGGGGATTAGAACCAAGGTTGTGAACTGTGGAGTGGAGGTTCTGATACACTACCTCTTGACCATCATTAGGAGGAGGAACATCATTTGGTGGGGATCCTGCTGAAGCAGGTTCACCACCCTCAATTTCGCTCAAGACATGCAAAGCGTTATAGAGCCATTTACCCTTCGAGGATGTATGATATCTCTCCTATTGCAAGTCCCTTTGACGTTGCGCTTCTATGGGATGATAGTCCCTTGTGTCATGATCGCATGCAACATATTCAGCGTACAAAAATGACATGCCTATTTGTGAGAGAGCACGAAGGAGCATGTTGGGGACTGATCGGTCTGGAGGTAACACAATGTTACCTTCCAAGTCTCTCCAATGTAATTGTTCATCTTGATGGAGAATAAAGGTAAAGTCGGGTACATACTCATCGTGATGAGTATATACCACACAAAATTGTTGAGGAACTAGCGGATCTTGGTTACGTGTGTTCTACCGTCGACTGTCTCTTGTGTTAGTCCTAGGCGGTGAAGTGCTCTTATGTAAAGAAGAAGACATCTTTGTCTTGTTCAGTGTGCGATTTACCATTATCTTATCTTTTCTTGATTAACCCCAAGGGTTTGTTCTAGCGTCCCAACAATATGAATGATTTCCTATGTTCTACGTAGCACACAAACAACTAAGTCCCTGGCAACAACGCCAATGATGAGTGGTGTGGTACTCCTACACTCAACCATATGAATACGAGTGTTTCACGTGCGATCCGGTCGAACTCCAAGGACTAAGTGCTTAAGCACCTTAATGGAACACTTAAGGTTAATCAATCGCTGTCTTCCCAAACTTACTTGTATTGTCATGGTTGTATGGTTAAGTAAGCTTGAGGTATGTGATTTTTATAGCTTTTATCTTTTTAATGTCTTTACGCTAATAGAGAAAGGTGAGGAGAACTAAGTGACTAACTTATATTAACTATTTACTAACTAAGTTCTAATTGTTTCTAACACCAGTATCCGTTCCCACTTGCCGCACACATCCTGAACCAGTGCAACGCTGATGGGATTACCAAATGCTAATCATTACTAGGTTACCAAGTGCTACACACATGCTCGAAGCAGTCGTACTGAGTGTACTTAATTAGGAGAGTCAAGGGTTGAGACAGAGATTAATTAACTAAGAAAGTATTTAAACATTTAACAATAATTAACTACTATTTAGCTTAGTCTGTATGTTGCAAGGTTTATCATAAAGTTCGTCTTTATTGCCGTACACAAATGTGTGCTCAGGTACAATTTGCTTGAATAAAGATCCGTTCACTTTAAGACTCCTACTGCAGGCACATGGAAATTATTCTAACTTTGGAATGGTAAAACTTCTATAGTTTGGCTAAGGATCTAAGTCTAACTACCTTGAACAAGGGAAGTCGCCTCTTATTTATAGATAATGCGGCAGCACGCGATATCGCGGCTCATCAAACATGTTATACATATTTATAACATGGTCCTACATTATCTAAAATATCAACATTGAAGTGTTAGCCTAGTGGTAAGACACTTAATTTAAAAGCTCTTGATCATGGGCTTGACTCCGGGCAATACTCATGTATATAAAAGTATATCTTGGGGTGTATCTATGTTTCACTTGTATAAAGTTATGTTCAATTTTCCTTGCACTAGTATTTCAAATTGCCTCATTAACACAATGCCCATAAATAATTATAAGTTGAACAAATGGGTTCTAAGCTTCCACAGGCAGGCGCTCAGAATTTCAAAGGTGGAGATGCAGTTGAGAATACCAGGCTGCCCATAGAGCTGCTCAATTTCTCTGTTGCCAAACATGAAGCAATCGTAGCACATCTCATCATCAGACACGATTAATAATATTTGTTGGTTTTGATCTTGCGCTTGCCCATAGACAATGAGATCCGTTGACATGCTCAACGAGGTTGGTGCAGATGTCGTTACAGCAGGTTCTTGCAAACTTGCCCTTATTATTGCACATTCTGTGATTCTTATCATCCAAAGAGAAGGTCTTCACACTTGTTATTACAGCATGACTAGGGCATGTACACCCTTGGATTCTTGTTGCATTTCAAATTCTTCAGGGAAGAGTCTTCTGCAACCAGTCGCCTAAGAGAAGCTGAGGATGTTGGATCGGGATCAGGCGTGGCCATTGCATACATTATTACCACCAAAGATACACCACAATAATCATGTTTCGCAGGATTTTTCTTGAATGTAGAGGATTCTGACAACGGTTTATGAGAACTTGGGAGTACCAAATTTCGGAGCAGAGGAGCAATGCCAATGCAAACATGGTGAATTTCAGCGTTATATACATAATGTAGTTTGCTTTGCTTAAGCTACAGCTCAATGAGTTTTGAAATAAGGTTTGGGAGGTCTGGTGCTACCACATGGCATCGTTAAACTGAGAAACCTTTTCGTAGAGAGGAAACGGTGTTTAATGAAAAAAATCTAAGAAATAAAAGAAAACAGAAGAAAATATGCCATACATTGAATGATTTAAGGAATATAAAACCTAAGATATAAAACAATACTCATGAACAATGCTTATACAAAAAATCTTGATGAAAGGTCTGAATGAGCAAATTACCATTGCATAAAAGTTTTAAAAGAATTGTGTGTAGAGTTTGTTTTTCTTTAGCGTACACACATTATGGTAAAATGTTGAGTAGTCTTTCGAGGCTCCGCTCATAGAACTACCATTTGCACTTTTACTTTTTTAAAAAATATTAATGCAAAAGATAAGGGCCATAAATATAATATGGATAATAACAAAATATGATACACATTTCATTCTGGTCATGTGGTGGGCATTGCCCAATGATCATGGAATGGAAGAATGACAATGATAGCGCACATAGGTAAAAAAGAGGATGGTGCATTAGAGGATGGTGCATTAATACTCCAATTGGGACATTAAAGGAGTTCTCCCAATGCAACCGATCAAGTTACATTGACCATCATTCTTAGTAGTGTCTTAAAATCATGTTCTCTCCTCTAGTTGACATAGATAACCTCTTCATATCATGTAGTCTACAAATAGTCTTCTAGAGCATGGTGAGTAGGCACCAGATTTGCTGCATAAATAGCCACTGCTCCAGTTTAAAATAATAATAGGGCTGCTTCAATTAAAATAATAATAGGATCTATGAGAAATCAACAAACGTGATGTTACAATTGAGCAAGTGCTTGAATACTATGGCATAGCATCTCCTTCATCTAATCCATCAAAACAAATATTTGATCTTGAATTTCTTAAATCAGAATGTTTACCATTGACCCAACATGTAGGTTTCGAGTATTTTTTTTAATATTTTTAAAACTTAGTTTCAGTTTCTTGAAGTAAGCTAAAACTATTCTAATTAAATTTATTATTATTATAATAGGCTAAATTAGTGAAGTCAATGGGTAAAATTACCAAACCATTGATACTAATAGGCTGCTGGAAGGGACATAGCCATTACATCTTGAAATATGTGCATTGTTTTCTCCTCCTACAAATCCAATCCAAGAACTTTTCCTTTTCAAGCTAGTGATAAGCCCAATCCAATAGAAGCAATAACATTGTCAATTTGTTAGTTTAAATCAAACTTGAAGCATTGCAACTATTGCTTCATTGCTCTCCATGATGTTTTCCAAACCCATACCACAATGCCTTAATGAGACAACACATCTTCCCTTTTACAAATACATTGTTATTAAGTACAATGCAAAATATGCAACAAAATCTAAAAAGAAGTTACAATCCTTTCATAATTTGTTACTACATATTGCAAATTCCCAAAACCCAAAAGAAAATGCAATGAATGCATACAAAAAACTCATGATGGATGCTATAGTTGATAAGGACATTGGTTCTATGAAGGTTTGTCATATGTTGTATGAACTTCTCTTAGTTAATTGTATTAGAACATTATATACTATAAATGTTTAGAGATATGTATAAAAGAGTTATACCAGTTGTAGATGGAGATGAAGACCTTGAAACATACACATCCCTTATCAATGCATATCAAAAGAGATTATTAGAAATGCAAGGAGTTTCATTACTAAACACTATGAAATATTTTATGCCTAGTTTTTAAATAAAAAGGTACCAAATTTTACAATTAAGCTCATATTGATGATGTTGGCAAGGGTTTGATTTTAGACAAAACCCAATTTGCATTATGAGAGGTGATTATGAGATATGCATGTTCAATTGGGATCTCAAAAATAGCCCTCTGTGTCTTACACATGGACTCAATTGACTTTTGAACTGTGAATTTTTAAATCATTACCATATAGACATTGCAGCTTTCCATAACCAACACCATAGATCATTTTAATACTTGTATTATGATAAATATTCTGATTTTTTTTATTGTATGGGGTGATAGTAAGAGTTACCTGAACCTTCTCAACCAAAATAAAATACCTCAACTAATGTTAAAAGTTCACTTTGAGTCTTTAAGAATAATGGGATGATGTATGTACCTGTGGACAATAAATGTTGAAACATGATTAAACTACATTTTATATATGTATATGCTAAGATAAAGAAGAAATAAAAAAAATGTTCTATGGTAACAAGAAATATTCATATGTTGTTATACATATACTATGTATATTGGAAAGGTCTCCAGACATAATACAAAGCATTTTAGTTTCAGCTTCAAAACTACACATCCCTTATCGATGCATATTAAAAGAGATTAGCATGGGCTTTAACTATACATAAGCCATAGGGAATGACCTTGGCGAAAGCATGTGTAGATGTTAGTAGTAATGAAACAATAGGTCCTACGTTTGTGGCAGTATCTTGACTAAAGAGTATTGACAATTTGAACATATTTGTGGCAACCGAAAATGTCGGTGGCTGTAACATTGAGGGGGTTTTTGGGCACATAGCCTCAACCCTGCTTTCGCATGAGGGCCGTTGCTGGGAAATGGAGGTGGAGTGCCCTAGACAGTCTTGCTGATCGAATAAGGACTTCACTGACTACAACTGAGGTATCTGGCGCAACTAAGGGGTGGCATGGTTAGCGAAAAATGCGAGCACTGACAGTGTTCTCAGCAATACTGAGGTCGACTAGGCATGAGCGTAGCAGGGTCTCTCGACATCAGAATAGTGGTGCGAGTGTGCAAAAAATGTGTAAAATAACGAAAAAGTGTGAATGCGGTACTAAATGTCAAAGAAAATGCTTAAAATGCAACGAAGGAAATGCTTAGAATGCAATGGAGTTTGAGAGAAAGAAATGATGATACCACCCTAGATGGGAAGTGTAGTAATTACAAATGAGCTTTGCAGAGGTATGTGGTGTATAGATAGGCACGGTAGCAGCATAGCTAGGGTCTTTGGGGTGTCTTGGGCTAAAGACTGATGTCTACTGCAAGGTCTATGCCTGTTGGGTTGGTTGCCATGATGTCCTGTGGGCTTGTGGTGTGCTATGGTGTTGAGTGGGACACAAAGGTGTTGTCAAGATGCTGATACGCTTTGATGTACAGGTGCTCAAGATGCCTTGGATGCCAAGTGGTGCTCTGAGATGATAATTGCTACTTGGATTTGCTAGCCAAATGCTTCAAATGCCTACTACTATAATGAATTTCCAACCCATAGAGTGTGGAATGTAGGGGTATTTATAGGCTTAGGGTTAGCGTGAAGTGCAGATTGAGTGCCATGTGGCAAAAGGGTAGGTGGGGCTATGCTAAAGCTTGCTATGCTCCCATTGGAGCAATTGGTGCTACACTTTGATATGCTCCACTGGACCTAAGAGGCTACCATACTATGGCTACGCTACTAAGACTGCATGTGCCAAGACTGCAATGTACCTACAAATAATGCAATACAGTGCAATTTGGAGGCTACGCTTCGGGACTACGTTCTCCCCTCTTTCAAGTAGGATCAAATGTAGGTACAATTTTGGGAAATAGAGGGGGGTACGAGAAGAGTGCAAGTTGCTGATCCTGCTTGTCAGAGAAGTATTGGAGCTGGAATGAAGGCCTATGTTGAGCTCTGGAAGCTTTTGGAAGTAGTTCCTTGTTACTATGCTAGCTATGCTATGGAACATAGCACAATGATTGGGCAATTTTTGCAAAAGCTGAAGTCCAGTGTTGCTACGCTTGCTACGCTAGAGAGCATAGCAAGATGGGATAGAGCGTAGCATGAACACTTAAAAAAAATCTGGCAAAAATTGCAGTCCTTATCCTTGCTACGCTTGAGAGCATAGTAGGAAGGGTAGCTTCAGGAGTTAGATCTATCAAATGCTTCTTTCATGCTAAGCTTGCTTAGCAACTTCTAGCTTGACACTAGTGTAGACTGGCTGCCGAAGTGCTACTACGCTCGCTACGCTGGAGAGCATAGCAAGAGGGATGTGAGCATAGCAAGACACTTAGACAAAATTTCTATAGCTGCTGTTTGACACTTAGAAAATTTTGCAAATCTAGTTTTGTGTTGCATGCTATATTGGCTATGCTCTAGAGCGTAGCCCCAATAGTGGGATCATGGGCCAACCACTTAGAAAAAATTTATCTTGTGTTGATAGTTAGACAAATTTTCCATTGCAGTGCTATTACCTGAATTTAGTGGTGTTTCACTGGTCTTTCTTTGTTGACATTTGGAGGAATGGCCAAGAGATATTGATAAAGAACCCAAAACACCATAGCAAATGTGACACCAACATTGCTTGTCAGTACCTGATTAGATGATGCTTCACCAGGTTCAAGAGTGCTAAAGGGAATGGTATGCTGTAGGTAATGGATGTAGGGAATTAGCTTAGAGATAGCAAGGGAGAAATGAGATGTAAACAATGTATCATGTTGCAAGATGCGAAGTCGGCATGATTGACTATTATCATGGAACCAAGGTGGCTTGTCGTAGAAACAATGGCCTCTCGTTGAAGTGCTTGTGAGAGAGCCTTTACCCATAGCAACAGAACAACTTACCCTTGACATGTTGGCCTCTTGTCGGAGTGCTTATGAGAAGGTCATTATGAATTTAGGGTTGGACCGATTGTGAAATTGTAGCTTTGTTAGATTTTTCTTGGGGTTATGTTCTACCTCACTTTTGCTTTTTTTTGAGAGAGATGCTAGGTGTAGGATGCTTATCATTGAGTGGATTACATGCCACTTGACGAGCTTTGCTTAGAGGTAGTCATGTTACACCTATAGGATAGGTGTTTTCTCCCTGGAATGAATTGCGTTACATTTGTTTGGGCTTTGACTAGCCCATAGAGGCTTCCCATGGGATAGGTTGCGTTACGTTCATCATGGGTTTTGTAGTTGACTAAAAAAAGGATGTCATATGCATCAAAGAAGCTTACAAGGAAGGTGCGAAAATGTAAGGTAAAAGGGATAAATGCGTGTAGGATTTAGTGGGATAATAGGGCTATGCACTCTTAACTGGCTTCATGAGTCCGACTAAGCACGTCAGAGCCATGTGGTGCCTTATTGCTGCGATGAAATGTGCCTTCGAACGACCACCTTCAGGGCTTCGTCCTGTAAACACAATTCAGAGGAAACAAGAGAACAACCACAGAACATAAGAGATAAAAGCAAACTACTGGTTGTGAGGGTGCTACAAGTGTCACGAGTGTTGGATCAGTTGCAAGAGCTTGTAGTGCCAAAGTAGGAAGACCAGTGTAGATGCCAAAGCTAGAAAGCTACAAAAGCTCCAGCAGCCACACTAGAAGCAAACACCCAAGGGAGGCCAATGAGGTGGCTAAAGGCAATGACAATGCAAGTGCTCAAGACTCCACACCAAGGATAGGAGCTTAGAAATCTAGTCGGAGGTAGGAAGCCACACTGTTGGATGCACTTCTAAGCCCAGGTAATGGTGATGGCTGGAGGATGGCAGTGTTGTGGCTGGGCCATAGTACTATTGGGACTCCAGTGGGTGGTGCTAATGGTGAGAGCCCCAACCATTGATGAAACACCCAAGGCCGACAATGCTATTGGCATAGCCTAGGGATGGTCCCACTAGCGATGGTGGCAGTAGCTCTAGAAGGTTAGCAAAATTCTTGAGGGCATTTTTGGAGGATCAGCAAAATGCCAAGGGTGGTGACATTGCAAGTATTCCAAAGGCTTTATCTTGATGATGTGAACTCCATTATGGAATCGCAATGTGTCACCCCACCTAGCACACTAGGATGTGGGCAGTTGATAGAGGATGGGAAGTGTTCACACTTGCTTGTCCGTAGAACTATGTGTATTTGAGCTATGCGTGTTGAATTGCAAACCCAATTTAAGGTCCTCGTAGACTACATGCTATGCTAGTTTAAGGTCCTAGGAAACCATGAACCTAGTTTAAGGTCCTAGAAAACTATGATGTTCTAGTTTATAGTCCTAGTAGACTGCTGATGAGACGCGATTCGCATAGGCCGTGATATCGCGTACGCGATATCGCATCTTCCCTACGATATCGCGTACGCGATATCGCAGTCCGCTGCCATATCTATAAATATGACGCGGCTCTCCCTTGTTCGGGATCCCAGTTTTAGAGTAGTGAAGCTTTGGCAGTTTGATCCCTCTAGAGTTAGATTTTTTTCCCGTGTCTGCCCGCAGTGTGGTGAATGTAATTGTACGGTGTCTTTATTCGAGTGTGCCGTACTTGGACATGCACATGATCGGCAATAAAGATCGAGATTACTTCATCATTGCAACATTCACTTAGTTTATTTATTTATTATTTATTTAATGTTATTTACTGCTTTCATAGCGCGGTGTGAGTACGACTTGATTACGAGCATCTACGGATGTGTACGGCTAGTCAAGGAATCGGTTACTCATCGCGATTAGTCTCTCACCCTTAAACTCCTAGAAGCGGAACGAGTACGACTTGATTACGAGCATTTAAGTGTGACTGCTTGGTAGCCCAGTGGTGTAGCTAGGATCTACGCTTGGTAACCCAGTGGTGTATTTGGGATCTGCGCTTGGTAATCCCAGTGGCGTACCTAGGATCTATGCTTGGTAGTCCCAGTGGTAGTCGTGCACGAAGTCCAAGATGTGTACGGTTGATCAAGGAATCGGTTGCTCGTCGCACTTAGGCTAGATTATATTTTCTTACCCTTTTCCTCCTAGCTTAGCTTAGTTAATATTCTTTTCCATTGCCTTCAGGAGTAGCATAGATTAGGACACATCATACACCTCATCTAGACTAAACCATACGTGACATATGCAATACTAGTCTAGGTGGGAAGACAGCGAACTACGACCTAAGGCTAACTATCTAGGTGCTACAACTAGTCCATCTGTAAAGTTCGACCAGATCACGCGTACACGCTCGTATTCATATGGTTGAGTGTAGGGGTACCTCGCCACTCATTATTGGCACCGTTGCCGGGGATGGTGCTAGTTATCTAGATTAGTTATATCATACAAGGTCGCTGTATAAGGACTTAACGATATATCTCTTAAAAAGAAGAAGAGTTATAAAAAGTCACATAAATTCACACACAACAATGCCTCTCCTACAAGATGATAATAAAGCCATACTTAGTGAGGAAGTTCATTGGAGAACCAATGAGCTATATGATGATGAAGGTTGGAGTATACAACCTGAAGTGGGAGTTTCCTATAAGAATGAACAAAAACAACGTCATCATAATGCATGGAAGCATAACTTACCCGATGACGATGAACCCCCACTGGACACTACAAGCTTCATGCAAATACAAGAGGCTGTTCGAATCGCACGTAGGCATCGTAAAGAGAGCCGTCTACCCAGGCTCGATTTTATTAACTTTCCCAAATTTTCAGGAGGCTATGACTTAGATCCGCATCAACATTTACTAGCCTTCTACGATGCCTGCACATGGAATAACATTGATAACAATTGGCAAAAACTGAAGCTCTTTCCTATGACACTCGTTGACCAAGCTAAAGTATGGTATAGATCGTTAAAACAAAATTCGATATGACGCTGGTCAACAATGGTAGAGGTGTTTAACGAAAAATATCAAACCTATGAAAGAGTGTCAACCTTGAGGAAAAAAATCCAAGGATGGAAACAAGCAAAACATGAACCCTTGGACATGGCCTTAGAAAGATATTACGCATTGTTAAAAAATTGTCCAAGCCATGGGTTTTCCTAGGAAAGGCTAATGCACCATATTATTCATGGGCTACATAATGAAACAAGAGAGACCTTAGGAATGTATGCCCGAGTCAACTATACAACCTACGAACCCATCAAATCCAAGAGCTTATTAA
>MNCI01009777.1:710494-725330 GCA_015680685.1 Gnetum montanum
TGTTGTGTCTTCCCACACTGCGGCATTAGTCCATTTCTTTTTCCAGTTAATAATCCCATACCTATCCACTATGTAATCACTGAAGCTTGTTCTCCTTGTAACTCGAGGACGAGTTATTATTCAGTCGTGGGGGTATGATGAGACGCGATTGGCATAGGCCACGATATAGTATACGCGATATCGCATCCGCCGCGATATCGCATCCCCTGCGATATCGCGTACACGATATCGCATCTTCCCTACGATATAGCATACGCGATATCGCAGTCCGCTACCATATCTATAAATAAGACGCGGCTCTCCCTTGTTCGGGATCCCAGTTTTAGAGTAGCGAAGCTTTGGCAGTTTGATCCCTCTAGAGTTAGATTTTTTTCCCATGTCTGCCCGCAGTGTGGTGAATGTAATTGTACGGTGTCTTTATTCGAGTGTGCCGTACTTGGACACGCACATGACCGGCAATAAAGATCGAGATTACTTCATCATTGCAACATTCACTTAGTTTATTTATTTATTATTTATTTAATGTTATTTACTGCTTTCATAGCGCGGTGTGAGTACGACTTGATTACGAGCATCTACGGATGTGTACAGCTAGTCAAGGAATCGGTTACTCATCGCGATTAGTCTCTCACCCTTAAACTCCTAGAAGCGGAACAAGTACGACTTGATTACGAGCATTTAAGTGTGACTGCTTGGTAGCCCAGTGGTGTAGCTAGGATCTACGCTTGGTAACCCAGTGGCGTATTTGGGATCTGCGCTTGGTAATCCCAGTGGCGTACCTAGGATCTATGCTTGGTAGTCCCAGTGGTAGTCGTGCACGAAGTCCAAGATGTGTACGGTTGATCAAGGAATCGGTTGCTCGTCGCAGTTAGGCTAGATTAGATTTTCTTACCCTTTTCCTTCTAGCTTAGCTTAGTTAATATTCTTTTCCATTGCCTTCAGGAGTAGCATAGATTAGGACACATCATACACCTCATCTAGACTAAACCATACGTGACATATGCAATACTAGTCTAGGTGGGAAGACAGCGAACTACGACCTAAGGCTAACTATCTAGGTGCTACAACTAGTCCATCTGCGGAGTTCGACCAGATCACGCGTACATGCTCGTATTCGTATGGTTGAGTGTAGGGGTACCTCGCCACTCATCAACTGCTATGTGCTAGTTTAACACCATAGAAGATGGTGGATGTTGTGCCAATTTAACGTCATAATGCAAGAACAATTTGTGCTAGTTTAAAGTCATAGTGGACTTTCTATGCTAGTTTAATGTCATAGTGGATGAGTGTGTTATGGGTGCCAGTTTAACATCCTAGCCGAAGGATGCTCTGCACTAGTTTAACATTGTAGTGGACATTTTGTGCCAGTATAGAGTCATAGCAAATTATTGCTTACGTTATTTTATCATTGATGTGGTATTGCATGTTAGGTGTAGTATAGATTTAGGTACAAATGATTGATAAAATTGGCAAACTCATTGCCATCTAGATCAGCGAGCTTGAATGCTTCATTGTCATAGGCCTTGGTGACCAAGAAAGGCCCTTCCCAGTTGGCTAATAATTTGTCTACATGTTTACGAATGGCCTTAAGACCAGGTCCCCTTCTTTAATTTGGCGTTGGTGTTGATTATGGCAATGCTTTTGTTGTTTCTTCTCTTGGTACCATTTGATGCGATCAAGCATCTACATGCACTCCTTCTCTATAGAGTTGAGGCTAATGGCTCTCAAGTTGTTGTTTGGGGCCTCATTAATGAAGCTTGAGAGGATTACATGGAGTGATGGGACCTACAATTCAAGAGGAAAAATTGCTTCAAACCCATATACAAGACTATATGGTGTCTTGCTTATTGCTATTCTGTGTGTTGTGCAATAGGCCTATAGTGCGTAGACCAGCTACTTGTTCCATTGTCGTTTGCTACTACTAAGCATCTTCTTCAAAAGGTTGATGATGACCTTGTTTGTGGCCTCCACCTAGTCATTTGCCTATGAGTAGTATGGTGGTGAGAAGGAATGCTTGATGTCAAGGTATTCGCAGAAGGCTTTGGTCTCTACATTGCTAAAATGTGGCCCGTTGTTTGTGACTATGGTCATGGGTAGACCAAATCGGGTCACTATGTGGTCAAAGATGAACTTGCAAACCTACTGTGATGTGGTCCTCCTAAGGGGAATGGATTTAATCCACTTGGTAAAATATTTAGTTGTGGTTATGATGAAGCTATGCCTTGTAGAGGACTTAGGTGTGATGGGCCCTATGATATCCAACCCCCAACGTTGGAACAACCATGTGATCTGCATGGTGTGCAGTTACATGCATTAAGTTGCCATGTCATTAGCACATGTTGCACATCTTAACCTTGGAATTGCAATCACACTCCATGTAAGGCTAATAGTAGCTTAGGCATCTAATTTTCAATGCCATTGTCCTAGGTGCTATGTGGCCTCTACACAGTCCCTCGTGAACTTGATCAACAATCGTTTGTGCTTCGCTATCGCTAACATAGGTTAACAGTATGGCATCATAGGATCTTCAACATAGTGTACTATCACCTACAAGGATGTACTATCGTAACAATTTTCACACTACATCCTTTTGGGTAGTGATCAGATGCTGCGGGGGCTTACCCTGTTGAAGGTATGACTTGATGTCATCATACCACTCTTGCGCATGAGCCATGCTTGTTGTGGCTACAAATGCAATGTCAGTTATTTGTGTGATAGGTTCAGTGCAATATGTTACAGAGGAGGTAAGGCATGAAACATGTTGGATGTAATGATTAAGGCTAATGTGGCTAATGCGTTGGCAATGGCATTTTTGTTGTGGGGAATGTGTTGGATATCTGTGGTTGCAAATCATTGGAGCAAGTGCTTCGTCAAGTCACAATAAGATTGTAAGTGTTGTGCTTTACAAGCATAAANTCAAGTCACAATAAGATTGTAAGTGTTGTGCTTTACAAGCATAAACCTCCATGACTTGGTTGATGACCAACTGTGAATCACCTTGGATCGCTAGGTTTCAGATCCCTAGGTCATAAGCTACTATAAGACCTCTAAGAAAACCTTCGTACTCTGCTATGTTGTTAGTGCACGAAAATGTAAAATGATAAGAGAAGGGCTGGATCTCCCTAGAGGGAAACGTGATTATTATAGTAGCACTAACCCCTTGAGAGGTTGAAACACGATCGAAGTGTAAGATTGCCTCAAAGTTAGTAGGAATTTAGCTTATATTGTTGACATGCTCATCCGGGAATTCTGGATCTATGGTTGCTTAATCGTTTATTGGTGAAGCCATGAGTTGTGAAGCTATTGCTTGACCTTGGTTGATGCTTGCACTATGTAGTGTAGGTCAAACTCTATGGTTATTACTTTCCACCATGTAATTCAATTTCTTTTGTATATGTTCATTGTGATTGCCTGGAGTACATTGCTTTTGCAAATGATGTTTACCTAGCTATAGAAGAGATAATGCCTCCACCTCTTAAGCACAAAGACTAAGATGAGGTAGTTCTTTTTCAAATCGTTGTATTTTTCTTCATGGGCCACTAATGCATGGCTTAGGTAGTATACAGGGACCTCTGAACCATTGTCTTGCTTTTAGTCAAACAGAGAAGCAATGGACATGTTGGAAGTTGTGAGGTACATGTAAAAAGGTTTATTGCCTTGTAGAGGGTAGACTATTGGAAGTTGAGCCTACTCCTATTTAAGGTTGTCAAATGCCTCTTGGCATTGAACTTTCCACTTGAAGTGGATTCCCTTTTTGAGAAAATGTTGTGTTAGTTGTAGCTTATTAGTCAATCATGTAATAAACCAACATATGAATTGCAATCTGCCTTGTAACCCACATAGCTCCTTGAAGTTAGTTAGCAGTGCTAAGTTGATGATGGCCTTAACCTGATTGGGGTCTACATGTATGCCTATTTTTGATGCCACAAAACCTAGCATGTGACCCGTCTTGACAATGAAGACACACTTCTTAGGGTTCAGCCTAAGGTCATATCTAAGGCAATGCTTAAGTACATGGTCTAAGTCATTTGCATGATTGTTTGTCATTTTGGACTTAATTGTTATATCGTCAACATAGTCATTGAGCAAGTCTAACAAGTAATCACTGAAGATGTATGTTATGGCACAATGGTAGGTATCTCCTGCATTCTTTAGTCTAAAAGACATCATTGTATAGCAAAATGTACCCTAGGGGATCATGGAGGTGGTACTGAGCTAGTGCTCTGGGTTGATCTAAATTTGGTTGTAACCAAAGAACCCATCTATAAAGGATTACAAGGCATGACCTGCCATAGTATCAACTAATTGGTTGTGTTAGGTAATGGAAAATCATCTTTGATGGTCGCCTTGTTTAGGTCCCAGAAGTCTATGCAAATGCGTATGCTTTCATTTTTCTTAGGTATAACTATGATGTTGGAGATCTAGTTTGCATAGTCAATGGTCTAGATGAAACCAGCCTTGTAAAGCTTGGTAATTCCATCACGAACTGCCAACACCAACTCAAGCCTAACCTTATGGGCTTTCTATTTAACCAGTTGCATGCAAGGGTCAAGGATGATATTGTGCTGGACTATGCAAGGACCTAGGCTTGGCATGTCCTCGTAGGACCATGGAAATGCCTTGATGTTGTCATTGAGTGTCTTTGCAATGCTTTGTGCATGTTAAGGCTCCAACAAGAAACTAAGTTTCAATGTTTTTGCCTTGCTACTGAGTGTTGCTATAGGGACTTCAATGAGGGGATCCTCAGTGACATCACTTGCCTCTAGATCGAGAGCCCTAACTAGATGGTCAGGCCAACTTAGTAGTTCTTCTATGGATGTTACAGTCATCACAAGTTGTAGGCTCAAGGTCTAGGAATTAGGCATCGATGCATCTAATGAGGTCATCATGAGATCTAATGAGGACCAAGAGACTTGCATGCACTCATGCTATGATCATGTGACATATCCTACAAAATAACTAGAAAGAATGATAAGTAGCACCTATCTTAATAGAGTCAAAATGCAAAACATGGGGGAAGAAATGTAATTAATAATTTCCTAAACATGCAAAAGTGGACATAAGGAAAGCAAGTGTGTGAACTAGTTTTGAGCCTTGGCAGGCCATGATTGTTAGTTTAAAGTCTTAGGGGACTATGATTTGCTAGTTTAAGGTCTTAGCAGATTGTGATTTGTGTAAGGTGCATTAGTTCAAGCTAGGCAAAGAGTGTTTGAGTCATGGGATTGGGTTGGATGCTTACTAGGCAATTAGAAAAATCTCAGAAATTTTCTAATTTTGGAATTGTTAGAAAAAGTTAGATATTTTTCTAACTTTGGCTACTATGATCACCCCTTGCTATGCTCCCCTCCCCCCCCCCTCTTGCTATGCTCCATAAGAAACTTGGAAAAATTTGCATAAGTGTAGGAGCATGGGTGTGGTAGGTGGCACATTTAATTACCTTGAGAGGGTATATATGCATGATTAACCAAGGGTAAACTATCATTTTCCAAAGTGTGAATGAGAAGTTACAGAGTGTAGCACAATCTAAAGTGATAGCTAAACTGTAGCAAGTGGAGTGTAGCAACCAGAGCGTAGCACCAGGATGACACGGCATAGTGACCGTCAACACCCTAGACTTGCTAGTGTGCAAGAGGGAAGGCAAGCCCTAGAGCACCTACCGCAAGTGTAGATGGAGGAGAGGAGAGTGTAGTTGACTACCAAGTACACTTGCTATGCTTGTTCCTTTTTGTACTATTTTTTCTCTTTACATTCTGGCTTTTCTTTCTTGTGTTGAGGTTTGGATTATGGGGCGGCCTACCTTGTAGGGATCGTCATCACCCTAGCCACCTTGGCAGCCACAACTAGGAGGAGAAGACGTGCATGTGGGTTTTGGATCTCTATTGATACGTTGTTTTTTTGTATTATTTGCATTGATTATCTACGACACATGGCACAATGGACAACATGTGGTTTATGATGAATTTTGTACACTTATTTCTAAGGTGTGCAGCATGTAAGGCGAGGGAGAGGAAAAAATGAGGGATTTCCCCCATTGGCGGCCACACCACATGGAAGACACAGAATGGGACAAACATGGGCATGGCTAGGATTTCTTTATTCCTTCTTGTTCTTCCTTTTGTTTTGTATTTATGTTGGTGCATGGGTGAGGGCAATTGGTGGATTGGGGCAAGGGTTATGACTAACACGGTCGTGACCAGGGGACAAGGTTCTACCATTGTTTATTTTTATTTTTTATTTTTTGATGTGAGGGCAAGGGAGGGTTAGATGTCATAGGAACACATGAAGAGGAGGCCATAGAGATGAGGGAGGGGATGGCAGCAGGGCCACATGGGTGACAATTGAGGCAAGGGGGTAAATGGGGCTAGGGAGATTACCTAGGCCACAGTGATGGCAGGTACCTTAGCACATGTTATTAATGCATGGAAACACTAGGCGGCATGGTGGGGAAGACATGGCGATGAGAGCTTAGGTACTAGTGGCTACACTTCCTAGGGAGTGTAGCCAATACTTTGTCCCTAGATGTAATGAGATGCTACCCTATTGATAGTTAGAAAAATTTCTTTTGCTTTGTTTTTGCTCATTTTGGGGCCATGCCCTTCCTAAGGAGTGTAGTTGGCAGTTAGAAAAACTTGGTGATTTTTTGGCTACGCTCCCTAGGGAGTGTAGCAGATAATTAGAGTTTTTTCAGAATCCCATGCTACGCTACCCAGAGTTAGAAAAATTTTGAGAATTTTTTTTAAAAAAATTGCAAAGTGTAAAATTGGAATGCCAAACGCAAAAATGCCAATAGTAAGAGTGCCTCATGCAAAATAGAATGCCAAATGCACAAAAACTATGCCAAAGTGCAACTTTTTCAAGTTGAATGTATGGATGCTAGAACATGCAAACTGTGTTGATGAAAATGGTGTAAATGTAAAGAAAAATGCTAATGCTACATTAATGTTGTACCCCAATGAGCACCAGGAACATCAAATATGTATTAACGTCTTATGCTCATGGGGTCCCATGGGGGACCCTAAAGATATATTTCTAAGACATGGTATGTTTACTAATTTTGCTAAGCATAGTGTAATATTTTATGCCAAAATGTAATGTCTTGTGTGCTAACACTACATTTGTTTGCTATTTTGTGGTTGTAGGGTGCTACTGAAGCTTGTCTTAGTGGTCATGGTGCTCATTGGCATCCTATCTTGCATCAGCCAACCTGTACCCAACATGCCTACATAGGACATGAAGTTGGACTATCAGGAAGTGTGGTTTTGACAAGGAGTGAGTGAATTCCTAGCTTACCTACTCTAGCAATTTAGTGTGATCATGTGATCACACTTGCTAGCGGAGGGTGCAAGCATCATCACCGAGATGTTGTTGGTTGGGGAAAACTAGGACATACTATGATTCATATTTGATGAGCTCATGATTGGTGGTGATTGAGTAGGTGGCCCAAGACTAGGCTTTAGGAGCATTCATCCCTTAGCCAGAATCTGGAGTATGCTGGAGTTCTCTTATTATAACAAAAGCAATACCCTTTTCATTATCATGCACATGCATACAATCTTCCAGAACCCACCTGGGACTATATATTATGTTGGAGGGTAAGTGTTATTGCTTTTCATTATATCTCATTCTCATTAGCCATGCTAGATTTGTTAATTGTTGACTGTGAATGTCCAATGCCAAATTTAAAGTTGCTGATGAGGGGCTCCATGATGAGATAGGGGCTCTTGCTTTGACTTGTACTATGCTAGAGGTATTTTCCTCTAGTCCAAGCTTTTAGGAGGTAGTTACAAAATAGGTGGGGGAGGACTTAGAGAACTACGCCACCTGGTACCTGAAGGCATTTGAGTGGTGTGAGACCTATGATTGGCTTGATGAGGGATGGGCTAACGGTAAGCCTATCTTTGAAGAGCTTGTTGTGCCACCACCTACGTCATGCATGTTGTTTGTTCCACATGAGTATTTGTTATGTTGCCTTGGCTCTTATTGCTTATTCTCATGCACATGTTGATTACACAATGCTAATGTTACATTTGCCTATGTTATAGCTGTTGTTGCCTCAGGAGAGGTAACAGTGGTTTCCATTGGCCATAGTGAGGCCACCCTCATTATGAAGTACAAAAATGTAGAGGGGATTGCAGGAGTGGTTGTGCCATTAGGCCTTAGAGGCTTACTCATGCTAGGTTGATGGGCATTTTCGTGGTCCTTAGCCCAAGCACACTAGTGGTCGAGATGGTGAGCATTGTTGACTTCTTCAACCATGATGCCCACTGCTTTGTTACTCGCGTGCACAAAGTGAAGGTATTCTTGGACCTCAATGATGCCTTCTTTGCTAACTTCTTTGGTCTTCCCTCTATGGGCCCATGAATCTCTAACAAGCCCAAACGAAAGGTGAACTAGAGAGAGGAGGTTGAGGAGTGGCTAGGGACCACCCGCTCTTGTAAAGGTATCATGGTTGGGAACGTGCATGTGCCTGAGGTCTAAAGGCTTTACCCTCTTTTCCATGCCCACATCTTTCCTAAGCTACTCTCCCAAGGAAATGTCCTTAGAGTGAAGTAGGCGAGAGTGATGTGAGAGATTATAGAGGAGGGCATTAGGTTTAATTTAGGCCTCTTGTATCACTACCAGGTTACAAGTAGAGATTATTTGGCTTCGCCACAACGTCCATGCAAGATCTCATTTTCACTTCACATTCTTTGTAACCTATTTGTGAAGGCTTGTGAAGTTCTTGATGATTAGGGACAAGGGGTGTTGGGTTGTGTAGGATCACGAGTAGCTATTTAAGCCATGGATTAAGCATTTGTTTGCCATCACTTGTGAATAGGACATTCTAGAGGGAATTGAGGAGTCATATTCAGTTATGATGAAGGCACATATGGGGATGCCATAGTCATCATATTCCTATAATGGCATGGATGAGTGTCCACCACTGGTTTTTGGGGATGTGAAGAGGGTGGAGCGGTATATCGTGGAGATCGTGGGACCCTCCAAGGAAAACATCTAGAGGTTGCACCCGACAAAGGAGACTCCCCCTATAGTTGGACAAGCAGGCATTAAGAAAGTTTACCTCAAGATATCCACACTTATTTGGTGGTTGTAGGTTAGTGCAAATCATGGATGCATTGGGCTTATATATATTTTTGTATTTTTTTTTGGTTTACGCGATATCGCAGCTGTTGCGATATCGCGTATTCCCCTACGATATCGCGTACGCGATATTGCGGTGCGTCTTCATATCTATAAATAAGAGGCAGCTCTCCCTTGTTTCCTCATCCTAGGCTAGACAGTAGGGAAACTCTAGAAGATTGATCACTGCAAAGATAGAATATTTTCCATGTGCCCGTAGTAGGAGTCCTAAAGTGAACGGATCTTTATTCGAGCAAACATTGTACCTAAACACAAGTTTGTGTACGGCAATAAAGATGAGCTTCTTGGATAAACCTTGCAATGCATGGAATAGGCTAGTTAGGATTTTATTCATTATTATTTATTATCTATTATTTACATGCTTTATTAGTTATTTACTACTTTCTCTCTCACCCTTCTCTCCTAGTTAAGTGCCTCAGTATGACCACTTCGAGCACGTGCATTACACGTGGTGATCCCAGCAACGATTAGCGTTTGGTAGCCACGGTTGCATCGGATCAGGGTGTGTATGGTAAGTGGGAATGAATGTTGATGCTAGGTTAATTTAGACTTAGTTCATTAGTTAAAGTTAGTAATTAGTTTCTCAACCCTTCACCTTGTTAGCATAGGAGACAAAAACATAAAAAGATATAAAAATCATATACCTCAGACTTACTTAACCATACACCGTGACAACTACAAGTAAGTTTGGGAAGACAACGAATAATTAACCTTAAGTGTGCCATGAGGCATGTAGGCACTTAGTCTATGGAGTTCGACCGGATCGCATGTGTTACGCTCGTATTCGTATGGTTGAGTGTAGGGGTACCTCGCCACTCATCAATTATGCTATGCTATTACTGCAATGCTATGTGAGTCAAATAAGAGGGCTACTAAAGAAGCAATAATAGCCATAGTGGAAGCAACAGACATGATCCCTCCTCAAGTTGAAGAGGAGGTAGCTCATAGGGAGGAGCCACTAGAGGCCCTAGAGATCTCCCACTAGTTTGGTGTGGAGGGGTTGTTCCACCTTGAGGGTGACTTTACCAACTTCTTTAACGGTGTGCAACTGGGAGACCCACCTGCACTGACATCTGAGGGCTTGCTTGGTAAGCACTTTGTATTACCATTTGCTTTTGAATTTTTCTCTTAATCTTTTAACTGCTTAGTTATTGCTAAGTTTTGCATTGTATTTATATCATAGCCTCAGACCTTCCTACTAGTGATCCACCACTAGTGCATACCCATCGCATGAAGCCATAGGTAGAGACACCAGATAAATTCACCTTCATGGAAGGCATCATGGAGGACATGGTGGGCTACATATAGTAGGTAGATCCCAAACTCAGTATGCATGTTATTTTGCCTAGATTGTTTTTACTAATTCTATGGCTTAGTCTGCTGCTAATATTGGTTTGTTCATTGTATGTTAATAGGCTCTAGGCTTCGTTGGGATCCAAATAGGGAAGCTCACATGGATGCCATTCCTGAGTATCCCCTTGAGGTGAAGCAGGTGCTTCATCATGTGTATGAGGTAGTAAGCAAGTGTACATTTTCTAGTGTGAAGGTGTTGTGGACCTATAGGTGCTCACATGAGCACTTATGGAAACACATGCACGAGCACTAGGAGATAGTGGCGAGCTTGACCACAAAGAATAAGGACCTCCAATCCCGTTATGATTTCTTGTCAACTCGGGCATAGAAGGATGGTGCCTCACAGACATCAGAGATAGATTATGCTAGGTATTGGTTAGCACTCCAAGGTAAGAATGAGGCTACCTAAGAGATCATTGAGAAGAGGTTGCAGATGGATCTACTCTCCCAAAAGAATGAGAAGTGGAAGAGCTTCAACACCAAGGTGTGTAGATGGGGGCATATGTAGAAGTACCACAAGCGCCAATACAAGCAAGATCAGGATGCCTACTTATAGTAGCTCAAGGACTAGTCTGTGAAGGCTTGTCACATTGAGATGTTCATTGAGGAAACTGGTAGGAGCCGAGCTTTTGAGTTGTTTGCCCAGCATATAGTGGTTAGTGGTTCCCTAGAGCAAGAGATTACCTTACCCTTAGGGAAGACTTCTACGACCACCTTTTCTATGCAGCCTCCTGTATGGACTGTTGTGGACAAGGACAAGATCCTTGCAGATGTTGATCACAAGGACTAGATGCAGTTATCAGAGGTCAAGATCCTCCGATGCTTGGAGGAAGGCCTTGATAGATTACCTTCAGAGTCCGATGCAAGATCCTCTAGAGTTAGTTTTGCTTTTTTTATGCTTTTTATGTGTCAGCTTTGCATGTTAATTTTGCATTGTAGTTTTGCACTTGCTAATTAATTTGTTGTTTTGCATTGTTTTAAGACAAGTACCAGGAGATAGCACAAGACCCAATGGAGTAGTAGAGGAGGAGGAGGAGGAACCTCAATCCTTGCTAGAAACCACTAGCTGAGTTGATCTAATGTAGTCCTACTATTGAGAAATTTTGTGCTATGACCATTTTTTGTTGCATGGTCATGCTATGTACTCTTTCTAATAGAGATATAATAAAATTTATGCCTTTTTGTAGTGAGGATTGTGCATGAAGTTTCATGCCTACTTTACTACCTGTTCAATGTGGGTAATGCAACTAGTTGTTGTGATTAGGCCTCTTGTGGGCCCCATGCTAGTTTTAGGCCATGGTGGGTTGTATGCTAGTTTAAGGCCTTTTCGGGTAGTGGTGATGCAAGACAAGTTGCCAGTTTTAGGCCATGGTAGGCCATGCACTGGTTTAGGGCCTTTGCAAGCCATGGGCTAGTTTAAGGCCTTTTCGGGCCATGCATTAGTTTAAGGCCTTTTCAAGCCATGCATTAGTTTAAGGCCTTTTTGGGCCACAAACTTCTCTCTTTTTTTGTAGTTTTAGTTTTATAAATTTTTATGTGTTTTTAATGTTTTATTAATGCTTAAAAGACTAAATGAAAATGCATAAGCAAAAGAGGTGAATGCGTAATAAGGCAAATAATGTAAAATGCAAGCAACCATGCATAATGGAACTTTGCAAGAAAAAGGTTAATGGGGCTAATAGAGTAAGCAAAAAAAGGGCAAGCAAGCACCTAACACATGGTATGCTAAGGGAGTACCTTGATATGTAGTTGCCTTCTAAGCTAGTATGGGTTAGGGGATGCATAGGGCCTAGGCAGCATGAGGCGATATTCACCTATACCTTTATCATTGATGCTAAAGGAAAATTCTACCCATAAAGCTTCCTCGAGGAGGGTATCAGCCTCCTTTAGCCCTTCAGATGAGTCTACCAGACAATGTTGACTCTTGTCCTCCATGGGTGGCATGTCATCGAGGAACTCTACCTCCGACCCTCAGTTTGTGAAAATGTTGTTGATGGTTGGAGAGATTGAGTTGTCACCATGTATGATCACTTCTCCACCTTCATAGGTGTTAGCGACCGTTTGGGACGCGACCGCCAACGAGTGTCCTCGAACAGGATTTAGGTGCCTGCTGGTCTCTGGCTACACCAAGGCCCAGATACCTCCAAATAACTCAGTAGTTAATGTGAGTATGTGTGTGTGCTGTTGCGGCGTGCGGTTGTGTGCAATGTAACGATTGCGTGTGTGTGAAATACAAATGACTTACTTTAAGAGATTCAGCCAACTTTATCAAGTACTGTGAGTTATTGAGAGTTTCCTATTTTGTTCAAACTACCTAGTCTATGCGGTCCCTATAATACCTGCTTGTAACAAGTAAAATTTTGCATAAACATTTGAGCACAACTCCGCAAATCTACTCCTAATTTTCCCCAGAGAGAGATATATAGTTCCACAAGAAAACTAGAAATAGAGCAAGATTCAAAGGAAATAGACAGAAAGAAAAGAAAGCAGATTTGTGTGGACCTCAAATATTTAAACAAGGTAAAATGACACGAGTAAACACTTCGCAATAAAGCTATTCCAAATTCAATATCTATGAATTGTTCAAACTTCCAAGACTCAAACAAGCAATATCTTCAAGACAATCCTACTGTACTACCAAAAATTGCTGCGTAAACTACCATGTACGAGACTCCATTTTGGCTAGACAGTAGATGTCAACGATTGCATTTAAACAGAACCTTTAAAAGACTTGACAATTTCTGATTGAAATAACACGGAAAATCACTCTAAAGATAAAAAGAAGCTATTCTGGTCCCATCAAAATACCAAAGATTTTCTGAACCCTCTCGACTACCAAATTGTTCCACGGCGTGACTACAAACAGAGGCTCTCTTCCAACAATCCAATAGCAGTTCCCAAACGTTGCACAATAACGAAATTTACTACTAAAATGCTCTCAAGGCTTTTTGAACACAAGCGCTTCTATGGCAAAATTTTAACAGAAATTCCTATTGGGCAACAAGAACAATAAGAGCAATCTAAAAATCCCAAAATTACTTGCCAAGAATGATACTACCTAAACCACTAGCTAAGCAATTAAAACAAAACAAAAATGAAATGCATAACTCACAGGACCATGACAAAGAGGCTGAAATCTTTATTCTAGCAAGCCATCTTGCAAACAATCTTCTTTACAAATCTTCCAAGTGTGATGATGATGCTCCTTTTTCGATGCATGATGATCCTTCCTCCTTGACCCTTGAAGCCTATTTATAGGATTCCAAGGTAGGTAGGGAAGTTACATTTTCAAAAATATCTTAAAAATATCTCACCTAACTTCTCTCCCAAGTAACTTGGCCAACCAATTAGGAGATTACTTGGCCAACAAGTTAGGAGGTTACTTGCCCAACAAGTTAGGTAAGTTACAACAACTTTGGGTGGTTTCAACCACAAAAGAGATAAAAATGCTGCATCTGACACGTGTCCCATGTAGTTGCCAAGTGTCTTCATGTAGTTGCCAAGTGTCTTCATTCAGTTGCCAAGTGTCTTCATGGAGATAAACAGGTTGTAGGTGACAAGTGTCCCATGCAAGTGACAAGTGGCCTTTTTAATTGACATGTGGCCATTTTGGAGACAAAAAGGCTATAATTGATAAGTGGCCTTGGTGGTTATAAGTATCATGGGAAATTAAAATTTAGTTGTAACCACCAAGGGGAAGTTATCACCACCATGATATTTAAAAATTGCAGAGGACACTTGTTCTATACATATAACATTGAATAACTGCCCTATAACTTCTCTTTCCTTTTGAAATAATAAAATATTTTCTTCAAATCATAGTAATAAAGATAGTGATCATAATAAATATATATCTATTGCCCCCTAACTTGACAAAATTAAATATATATCTATGGACCACGTACGATCTTTATAATTGTTCAAAAAAAACTGTTAACAATATTAAACTCTTTGTGATATGCGGCATCTTTGTTTGACCATGCTCTGGAAATACCACGGCAATCTCATGGTTTAGCTTTTAACGTCTCTCCTGAAATGCCTCCAAGCGCGAGTGTGGAAAAGCTTGACCACACCTTCCACGTCCGTTATGGCTGCTCTGCTGTTTCCGCTGCTGCTCTGCTGTTTTATTATTTTGTTTCCTGCAGTGCATTTGTGGATGCGTGGGATTGAACCCAAAAAACGTAGATTTCGGTTTGGGTTTTTCTTTATGCATCCTGCGTTTGCGTTGGTGCTGCCGTTATTATTCTAAGTTGCCTCCGTGCACCCGCTGCCTGGGTGTTTTGTGGGTGTTCTGTGAACAAGGCCGCGGTTTTTTGCAAATTTCAGAGCAAATTAGGGCCGC
>MNCI01009777.1:725903-758707 GCA_015680685.1 Gnetum montanum
GCTGCGTAATCACTATTCACTGCGTAAAACACTATTCATCTTACGCTTAAACACTATTCACCTCATGCTCAAATACTATTCATTTTACGCTCAAACACTATTCATCTTACGCTCAAACACTATTCATGACGCGAACACTATTCATCGAAGTTTCAGAAAAAATTCCAGAAAAGTTTCAGAAAATGGCAGAGAATTACCAGCATGCATCCAACCCAAGCACAACTGTCCATTGGACAAATGTTACCAGATCCACAAAGCTTTAACATGCCCTCAGCCCTTGAATATAACTTTGATAATTCTTGTAACTTACCAAACTCAAAGCCCTGAATGTTACTGTTCCATAAAATGGCCAAAATGTGCCAACAATAGGAAAGGTGGATTTCTTGGAGAATGGGTGAGGAGATAGCTTGTAATTAGGCTAACTAGGGCCTTCCCAAAATTATGTTAAACCCAAGCATCTCCTCAATGACAATGAATTTGACCGTAGTGGGGAATTTCTCCCCTACCACAAAGGCTATTGTGACTATCCCCTTCATGACAATGCATGACTTGTTAAAGGACTTGAGGCATGTTGTCTTTGTGATCTAGATTTGGTTAGCTAGACTAAGTTTGTAAATGACTGGGAATGGGATAACGTTGGTGGTCACCCTACCATCAACATGTACCCTGCGAATCTTGCATTGTCCTACACGTATAGTTATAAACATCAGTGTAATGGTGACTTGATCCTTTTCAGGATCTACCCTGATTACCTCATCATGAAACATAAGAGGTGTTGGAACCAATTCCTGAGGAAAAGGAGGAAGCATTACAACATGGGTGTATTGTTCATCTATTAAGATGTCCTCCTTGATAGGGATGGAGGCCAACATGCAACTTAATGCTTCGTGATGAGTGAAGGAGGTCATCACCAAGTCATGTAGGCTCAAGGTTGTATTTTTTTGTTTAAGAGCCTACTTGACTTGTGCCAACACATCTAGAAAATCCTTACTACCATCAATTGCCTTATTAGCCTTCATCTCCTCTATGTGATCCAAAAGGCAGATCTCTTAGGAAGGAGATTTGGGCTTTTTTTTTTTTGCTTGCCTGTGAGCCTCAGTGCTAAGTTGTTGATCACTTGCGGTAGCGAATTCGGCTAATGTGGCCATAGGAATAGCAGAAAAGGGGACATGCTTAGGTAGACTTAATGCCATGCATTTCTTCATCATTTGATTAGCGAGGCACCTATTTGGCCTCCCAGGCTACCACCTCGACTACCCAGTGTTGTATATGGGATGAGGCCTTGAGTGAGTAGGGCTTGTTATAGTTGCCACTACAAAACTCAGCAAAAGGTTTGCACATTATGGCATCCTAACGACAAAGGGTATCAAGGTTGTAGTTGCCGCAACATGCTATAAGGCCCTAACCAAAAAGGGTGTCATGGGTGCCAAAGGTGGTGCTCTGACAACAAAAGGGATCCTTGGATTGGTTGACACTGAAGAGGACCCAATGTTATTAGAGGGCACACAAACCACAAATGGCTCTCATGCCGATCCTATGTCATCATCAATGCTGATGGCATTAATGACATAGCCTACACCACTTAAATTGAGAGGGTATTTGTAGACCTTCATTGATTTATTTTCTGGTCGAACTAGGTTGGTCAAATCAAGAACCAGTTGGCCCTAGTTAGTCATATGTTGTATGTCATTTCGTAATGCCATGTAGAAGTTCATGTCATGGCTAGGGAATTGATGATAATGGCAGAACTAGTCCAACCTGAAGTGTTTTAGGACTAAAGGCTCATATGGTGTGGCTATTGATGGGTTTCTAAGGAGCTTGTAGTAGCGATCATGACATTTGTGAGCATCTTCAGACATTTGCTTGTACTAGATATGCCTAGCACTAAGTAGTTGACCCCATAGTTCTGATGGTTTGATGGGCAATGGTGTGTACTTTGAGTGGTCCTTGGCTCAAAGTTTAGCCTTGGGGCAACTTGCCCCATGGCCACTAATGATGTAGGTTGGTTGGTCACTATAGTGCCAAAGTTGGTTGCCTTATTGTTGGCCAGGGCCTTGGTTGCCTTGGCCATTGATTTGGCATTGCTCAACTTGGCCTCATTGGCCACTACTGCAATGGTTGTCATTGCCTTGCCCTTCTCTTTCACGTGTGCATTCTTGTAAGCCACATAGGTTAGATACTTACTAGCTTTCATTGCATCCTAAATGCTCTTTGTTTGAGTGAATGCTTGGCTTAGGGAGTGCAGGGCAAGATAGTACAGTTTTGACTTAATGAAGTTGTTCACTGAACCTTTGAAAATGACCAGTAGGTGATTTTTCATGATAGGCTCATGGATTTCATTAAGTGCAACACTCCATCGTTAGATGAACTTTTGAATAGGCTCTAAGTGGCCTTGCTTGATCTACATAATTTGATCTAGGATTGCCTCAGGCTTCAAGTTGTACTTAAAGCAAGTGACCAATTGGCTAAGCAAATCCTCCAACAAAGATATGGAGGCCTTGGGAAGTGCATGGTACCAGTCTAACACCTTGACAATTAGGGACATGGCAAACATGCGAATGATTGTATGCAGCCATGCCTGTAACAAAAGGCACTCAGATTAGAAGGCCACTAGATGGACGTGGGGGTCCCCTTCACCATTATATTTGACGAATTGGGGAAGTTGAACACCAAGAGCCAAGGTCAGTGATGGGACAATGGGACTAATGGGGTCATCCTAGTAGAAGTCCATCACTTGGATCATATCAAAAGAGGTGGCCTTAAGCATTTGACCTCTTCAGTAAGTGTTTGAATAAGCTAGAATGCTTGATCTAGACTTGGTGTGGGTGTGGTCCACTGCATGGGCTGTGTAGCCTATTGTGCTATTGGCGTGGTCCATGACCTCGTCGTACACTATGCAACTATGTAGGATGCTTGTTGAGTATACTACTGTAGAGGCTATCACACATGTTGCTATTACCATGTGTTCCACCTAGGGCACAGAGGTAGGGACCCACCACATGGTTATGGCTTGGGTTATCATAGGGGGCACCACAAAGATAGGTGGGACATACGATGCCTAACCTATATGTGGCTGGGACATTGGCATTGTGTGCACATAGGGCTAAGTTAGCATCACGAATGCTAGCATAGAGGATTGCACAGACCATGCTGAGACAACAAAGGGTAGGGTAATAGATGGTACTACACCCTGATGTGTATGTGCTTGATGACTTGTCATAATGGACATCAGTCTAGGTGGTGACAAAGGTGATGTTGTTGCCTCAAAGAAGGTAGATTCCTGAGACTACGAAAAAGCAACATTAGAGGTGGGCGATAAGAAAGAGACATAAAAGAAGTTCTCATTTTTTGAGTGAGCGTCAAATTCCTCTTGCCCATCTTACAAGGGCTTCTCATAGTTGGTTGTTGCATCATGCTCATTTGACCCACTCAGTTAAATGAGTTGGTCAAGCATCCATCGAAAGGTCTTGGTGAAGGGGATGAGATCATTAGGGGTAGGGAAGTACTCCCTTCCATTTTGATGTATGAGCTCATAACCTTGATTTACCTCCAACTCTTGGTGGTCTAAAGGAATGCCTGCCTAGAGCTTCATGCAAAGGAAGCTGTACTTATCTTTGTCAAGCACCATATGCTCAGGAGATTGGTTACAGAGCTTGAGGGATTACCTTCCCATGAAGATGGGCCCCCTAGCTTTAGGAATGTCGATTGTGAATTCTCATTGGATAGGTTGAACAATGACTACGCCTAAGGTAGAGGTTGAAGGCTCTTCGAGATTAATGCTACTGTGAAAAAATGCAAAAGATGCAACACTAGAAAAGGAAAGGTTAAATATAATGAATGTTGAAAATAGCTAAGTATCAGAGTGCTACTAGAAAAAGTGTCTAACTCTGGTGCTATGCTTGCTATGCTCCTATGCTGAGGACAAGCTACACTCTTCCTAGCACATAGAGTTTAGGGCCCAAGTGCAAGAGATACACTTTGGCTTCTATCCTGCAAGGTTCTAGGGGAATCGATAATTGGGACCAATCTACACCAACTGAATTGTAGACAACCACAGGGGTGTCACATCTACGCTAGTTCAAAGCTAGTAATGGAGGTGTAGAGAGCATGTGGGACTACCATTGAACAGAGAAGGAAATGGCAAGGCCCTCCTTTTAGTGCTAGAAAATTGTTGCAATCGAAAATGTCGATGGCTAGAACACTGAGGGGGTTCATGGATACACAACCTTGACCCCCCCTTTGTGCGAGGGCCTTTTCTAAGAAATAGACGAAAACTACCCTAGATGGTCTTGCTAATCAAATAGGGACTTCACCAGCTATAATTGAGGTATCGAGCACAACCAAGGGATGGCATGGTTAGCGAAAAATGCGAGAGCTGATGGTGTTCTCGGCAATACTAAGGTCAACTAGGCTTGAGCATAGCGGGTCTCTCGGCATGAGAATAGTGGTGTGAGTGTGGAAAAAACATGTAAAATAATGAAAAAGTGTGAATGTGGTACTGAATGTCAAAGAAAATGCTTAAAATGCAACATAGTTTGAGAGAAAGAAAGGATGATACCATCCTAGACGAGGAGTGTAGGAATTACAAATGAGCTTTGCAAAGGTATGTGTTGTACAAATAGATGTAGTAATAGCATAGCCAGGGTCTTTGAGGTGTCTCGTGATGAAGACTAACATCTACTACAAGGTTTGTACCTACTGGATTGGCTATCACGGTGTCCTGCAAGCTTGCGGTGCACTGCGGTGTTGAGTGGGATGCAAAGGTGTTGCCAAGGTGCTAATACGCTCCAGTGAATGGGGTGCTCAAGGTGCCTCAGGTGCCAAGTGGTGCTTTGATATGCTAATTGCTACTTGGATTTACTAGCTAAATGCTTTAAATGCCCACTACTAGAATGAATTGCCAACCCCTAGAGTGTGGAATGAGGGGGTATGTATAGGTTTAGGGTTAGTGTGAATTGCAGATTGAGTGCCACATGGTAGAGGGGTAGGTGGGGCTACACTAAACCTTGCTATGCTCCCACTAGAGAAACTAGTGGTATGCTTTGATATGCTCCACTAGACCCTAAGAGGCTTCCAGATTATGGCTACGCTACTAAGACTACATGTGCCAAGATTGCAATGTACTTGCAAATCATGCAAAATAATGTAATTTGGAGGCTACACTCAGGGACTACATTCTCCTCTCTTTGAATAGGATCAAATGTAGGAAAAATTTTGGAACATAGAGGGGGGTACAAGAAGAGTGCAAGTTGTTGATCTCGGTTGTTGAAGGAGTACTGGAGCTGGAATGAAGGCCTGTGCTGAGCTCTGGAAACTTTTGGAGGTAGTTCCTTGTTGCTACACTATTTATGCTCTGGAGTGTAGCACAATGGTTGGGCAAGTTTTACAAAAACTAAAGTCCAGTACTGATAGACTTGCTAAGCTAGAGAGCATAGCAACATGGGACAGAGCATAGTATGAACACTTAGAAAAATCTAGCAAAAATTACAGTCCCTATTCTTACTATGCTAGCTATGCTTGAGAGCATAGCAGGAAGGGTAGCTTCAGGACTTAGATATGCCAAATGCTTCTTTTATGTTGAGCTAGCTTAGCAACTTCTAGCTTGATACTAGTGTAGATTGGCTGCCGAAGTGCTACTATGCTTGCTATGCTGGAGAGCATAGCAAGAGCGATGTGAGTGTCGCAAGACACTTGGACAAAATTTCTACAGCTGTTGTTTGACACTTGGAAAATTTTGCAAATATGGTTTTGTGTTGCATGCTACATTGGCTATGCTCTAAGTGTAGCCCCAGTGGGATCATGGGCCAAACACTTAAGAAAATTTGTCTTGTGTTGACAGTTAGACAAATTTGCTATTGTAGTGTTGTTGCCTGAATTTGGTGGTGTTTCAATATTCTCTTAAGTGTCCAAAGAAAGATACATCAAGATATCCAAGGCTTCTCACCTTCAAAGTAGATTGGATGAAAAGAAACACATTAAATCTAATGAAGAATGATTTTATAGTTTTTCTGATGATGTATTTTTACTGTTGTGGACATCAAAACATTTTCCATTATGCATTTTTTCAATTATGCAAGTTTGAACATTGATCACTCGTGGTGTATTATAAAACATGTTTTTAATCATTGAATAATGGATTCTAGGGTCTTACAAGTTACTCTATTTTTGAATTACACTTTCATGAATTATTTATAACTTTAGAAAAACAATCTATAAATTAGTAACCACCTTCCAAACATTGGATTCAAATGATGTATAACTGTAGATAAAATCCTTTTTATTTATTATGTTTAAATGATCATTGCAAGTGATTATTGGCGATCACTAGCTTAGTTATATATTTATAATATATACCTATAATTTGGCTTAGAGAATCTTATTCATTAACAAGTAATAAGTTATTTGAATTGAAAATTTCATGACTTTTGGATGAAGAACAAGATTTGTATATCAAATTTTTGTATTAGAAAAAAATATTTACATCATTTATTGTATGTTCTCATTCTCAGCTAGATTTGTTCTTTTTGTATGCTCTAATAGGAAATGCAAATTCAGCCAAGAGTGAGAACATAAAATAAATGATGCAAATTTTTTTTTCTAAAACCCATCATTCTAAAAAATTTGATATACAAATCTAATTCTTTGTCTAGAAGTCATGAAATGTTTTATTCAAATAACTTATTACTTGTTAATGAATAAGATTCTCTTACCCAAATTATAGGTATATATTATAAATATATAACTAAGCTAATAACCATACTATTACACCATGGAAATAACTTCACCATAGTGGCGGCAGCATTATGATAGTGTAGACATAAGTTCAAAGTGTTACTTCATATATATCTCTTTTGAATGTTGAACTAGATATGACATACCAAATCCTTAACATTTACTTGTCAACCTTAACATTTAAAAACTAATTTTGCTTTATTATATAATTAATAATACCATGACCCAAGAAATATGATTGACAAGTAGATACAATCACTTAAATTTTCTCCATAATACAACAAAAATAAAAAAATTTAATCCACCACTAGTAAGTGTGGAATAACTAGCTATGTCAGAATTCCTTATAAAATTCATTTCAAGTAAGCACTGTTTGGCTTAAAGAAATAACATTGTTCTTAGTTAGCAAAGTAAGAAATAAAATGGAAAAATGATGGTGAGCATTTTCCTTCATAGAACTATATATGTTATAACTCATTTTGTATTTAAAGTTCTTTTGAAGTTATAAACAAAATAGCTAGAGATACACAGGTTGTTATCTCTCTAAAAATATATTATAACATAAGTATAAATTACACACCATTCAAGAAAAAACTAGCTTATTATGAAAAAAATAAAATTTAAACTTCAACATCAAACATAAATATGTCACTATAATGAAATACAAGTAAGAATTTATAAATTAAGTATCATCAATAATCCATAAATGAATCTATATCTACATTCATTAAATTTTGAAATAGGTTGGATGATAATTCTCACCTAACTTAGGAGTTATAGCTAGCTCTTCACTTCATGATGGTGAAACATTAGAAATGGGATTTGTATTTTCATTTTGACCAATGTTGGTCTACTTGAGGACTCACTTGTGAATATTATTAAATATTATTTGAAGTGATGGTGGTCTCATGGGGCGAAGGATAAGTAAGTCACAATCTAAACCAACTAGTGACTATAACACTTCTTTATAGTGAGTAATAAATTTGTTAGTGATCACTTGTTCCTATAATTTTGCCATTATGGCATCATGTTATTTTATCTCCTCATGCAAAGTTACTTCTATATAAAACTTCTATACCATTATTTTCTTTTTAGTTTTGTTATTATGAAAAGCATTATTATATGAAAATTTAGCATGAATGAACATATTCTTTCATCTTTGATGAATCGTGGTCTATCAGGTGTTGATATCAGACCCTTGATAACCAAGTGCTAATATCAAACCCTTGACATTGAACCCTTGATAACCAGGTGTTGATATCAGATCCTTGACATCAGATCTTTGATATCGGACCCCCGATATCAGATCCGCGATATCAGGTACACGATATCTCAGCCTGGGTAACGATATCGGATACACGATATCATGGTTCCTATGTAAGCCTATAAATACCACATTTAGGCACACAGGAAGGGGACGTAAGTTAGTAAGTGTAGTAGTAGAGTCTTTTTGTTCATTTTTAGTTTCTCTCAATCCTTTCCCCAGTGCATGCTCGCAGTGTGATGATTTTAATTATATGGAACCTTTATTCGAGTGTGATGTACTTGGACATGCGCATGAACAGCAATAAAGATTGAGACTAATTCATCATTGTAGCATTCACTTATTTTTAATTTATTAATTATTATTGTTATTTATTATTTTATTAATTAATATTTATTTACCTTCATTTACTATCCTTGCTATTAAATGCGGAATGAGTACGACTTAATCACGAGAATTTAAGTGTGACTATTTGGTATCCTAGTAGCATATCTAGGAGTGCTTAAGTAACATGTGCTTGGTAATCCTAGAAGTAGTACACAAGGTCCAAGATGTATATGGATGATTAAAGACGAATGCTCATCACACTTAGGCTAGCTTCGATTTTTCTTCTCATTCCCTATTAGCTTAAAACAAAGTTATTTTCCATTGCCTCTAGGAGTAGCACTAGCTTAGGACCACATCATACACCTCACTTTGGACTAAACCATATGTGACAAAGCAAATACTAGTCCATGTGGAAAGACAACGAAGTGTGATCAACGTGTAAGTATCTAGATACCACAACTAGCTCGTCTGTGGAGTTCGACTAGATCATGTGTGAATGCTTGTATTCATATGGTTGAGTGTAGGGGTACCTCGCAACTCATCAATCTTTAAGGTTGATCTTGACATTTACATCAAAAAATATTTAACAAAGATTTATTAACAACCTTAGTTTTTCTATCGGTTTGAGGATGATAGGCTAAAGAGGAGGATAAATTAGTTTCCAAAAATTTCCAAAGTAACCTCCAAAATTGACTTATAAACTTGACATTCCTATCACTAATAATGGCCAAATGAACATCATGAAGCTTAACAACATGTTGAAAGAATAAATGCGTAACATGAAAAGAATCATTGCTCCCTCTACATGAAATTAAATAAGCCATCTTTGGAAATCTATTCACTACCACAAGAATGAAATTGTAACTAGATTTTATTCTTATAATGCCCCATGCAAAGTCTAAAGAAATGCTTTTCCAAGGAGCATTTGGAATTAGCAATAGTATATAGTACCTATCAACACCTTTTTCACTCTTAAGATTTTGATAAACATAACATTCCTTAATAAATTTAACAACATTTATGTACAAATAATAAATAGTAAATAAGTTAATTGTGACATCACAACTATAATATCTCATCTATGATATCATAGCTATGATATTGTTTGTCTTCATATGATATTTCAAATGTGATGTGTCTAGGGCTAGTACAAGCTAGAAATAACACCCAACTACTACATTCAATGCACCTTTTCAATTATCATTATGGCTAGACTCTTAAATTTTTTTTATGAATTTAGTAATAGTTAACAAGTGCTCGTAGTGTTGATAAGAGTTGATTGTATAGAGTTTTTGTAAAGTGGTTGTGTATCTAGTCATAATTCCATGATGACATTAAGATCGAGATTATTTTTATTCATTAAAACATTCTAACTTGGAATATATTTTTTTCTCTATGTGATTTATTTTCTTATGTACTTGTCTAATGTTTACATTACCATGCTTAATAGTAAATTGGTAGAGTAAGTACAATCAATTTCAAACACAATGTGTAATCATTTGGTAACCCAATAGTAATATTAGTTAATACACTTAGTAGTGTATTACTTGATAATCTCAATGGTGGTTACACTAGCCTAAGACTTGTATGACAAATTAGGAATAGATGCTTATTGCAAATAGGTGAGCTTAGGATTTATTTTCATTATTAATTATATTTAATACTTAATTTCTATATTTTACTCTAGTTTACTTAATGCTAACTGATGAATGGTGAGGTATCCCTATGCTCAACCATACAAATATGAGCATCCATGCACGATCTGGTCGAATTCCAAGGACTAAGTGCTTACGCGCCTTTGTGGAACAAGGACAAGTTAGTCAATCATTATCTTCCCAAGCTTAGTTGTATAGCATGATTGTATGGTTAAGTAAACTTGAGGTACATGATTTTTATGGTTTTTTATGTTTTTATGTCCTGGTGCTACAAAGGGAGAAAAGAGAGATAACTAAGTAACTACTTTAATTTAACTACTCAACTATGCTTTAACTAGTCCACACACCAGCATCTTTTCTCACTTGCTGTACACATCCTAAACTAGTGTAATACTACTAGGATTACCAAATGCTAATCATTACTAGGTTACCAAGCGTTACATGCATGCTTGAAGTGGTTGTACTGAGTGTGCTTACTTAGGAGAGTTTTAGAGTAAGAGAGAGAACATTAATTAACTAAGGAAAGCATTAAGTATCAATAATTAACATTAATTAATCTATTCTGAATGCTACAAATTTTATCACACAGTTCGTCTTTATTTCCATATACAAGGTGTGCTCAGGTACACAATGCTCGAATAAAGATTCGTTCACTTTATGACTTTTACTATGGGCACACAAAAATAATTCTAACTCTGAGAGGGAAAAAAGGCAAGAGTTTGGGTAAGGGTCTAACTAATCTATTGCCAAACCAAGTGCACCCACCTCTTATTTATAGGTTATGAGGCAGGTCCCGATATCGGATGCCCGATATCGCTTAGAAGGCTCCGATATCATGGTTCATCATACTCCCATGATTGAATGAAAACTCTTCTTCGAGTTCCTTACAAAATATTGGGAAGGTATGGGATTATTGACTGAATGACAACTGATAGTGGAATGGGGTGACAGACTCAAAGTACCTGGTGAACGGATCAACAACACATTACAACATTGGTGTCCATACCCATGGTGGTGAACACTATACATAAATGACATCCAGAGTCTTATTTGATAGCTTAGAGTGAGAGAAAAGAAGATGAAGCATGTTGCTGCCGATGCTGAGATTGTGCCTTCTGTTGTTTATCCATAACCAAGCAACCAAACTTGTTCCTTTCATAAACACTCTAGCTCCAATCCATCCCAAGTGCTCCCTCCTATCCTAGTTCATTGTTCGTATGATCGCCATCTGCACATACAACATAGTCGCAAATTAGCAAGGATAGATAAACCACAATGCAGTTGATACCTTGCCTCGATATAAAGCACATTGGCTGAGTTTTGGTTATGGCAGATACTAGGTTAGAGGTTTATTACTGGTGACTACCTGAGGTGTAGGGGTGAAATAAGTAGTAGAATCAAAAAATTTGTGACAGGGCCCCCACAACTAAGAGCGAACCTCTGGTAGCAAGAAGATGGAAAAAATAGAAGGAACAAGAAAGATGGGAAAAATAACAATGTGACGGCAATAAAATGGATGTCATGGATGGGGATGAAATGAGAAATTGCTAATTGCAAGAAATGTTTAAGGAAAAAAATTTAACGATTGCACCATAAAGGAATGTTAGTGGGTCCTCCCCAAAGCAAGCTTATGCCTTGACAAACGCACAAACCAAAGAGTCCGTAGGCTCTAGCAATGACACATGAAACAAGGGTTAAAAGCTTACCCACAAGAATTTACCAAGGAAAAATGATGCATCAACCAAAATATAGACTAATCATAAAATTGGTAATGAGGTGGAAAATGGGAAGAAAGATGGAGAGGAGAAGATGGAATGGAATCCCAAGAGCAAGGTTGTGTAAAGTCCCTTGTGTATTTTATGGTTAAGGTGATTGGGTAGAACTCATTCCAAATATAGACTCAAACCAACTACATCTAGTGACCTCACATCAATACACTTGACCAATCCATCATCTTGAAGCAACAAGAATGCTTTTCCAAAGAGTCACCACCATTCCAAGGAGAGTGAGATGGAGAAGAAGGAAGCGAGAAAGGGCCTTAGTTAGAGGGAATGTTCAGGCATGGGTAACATGTCTTTCTAGTGCCATAACTAGTGCTTGTAGCCCCATATTTCTTTATTATGTCTAAGGGGTGTGCTTTGAATTCCCACGTTTTTTTATGTGAGAACCACACCATGTAAAGACTTATTTTTTTTCACTCAGCTTCCTGATAGTAGGTCAATGTCGAAATGGCAGAATACCCATGAAAAGCATCCAAGTACCTAAGAGAATAGCTAGCACAAGTGTGTCGAATCCCCTTGAAGTAACACCCTTTTCAACCATTGAGTCCTTCCTTGGTTTGAAAAATATGAAGCCACCAATTTGTTAGCAAGTTTATTTAGGAAAAGGGATAGTACAATTCCAAGCAAAGGGAGACCACAGAGTTGAATGGATGATATGGACTCATTACCTGTTTTATCAAAAGAACCATATCTTAGTATCAACATTGAAAATCAAAGGCAGAAACCAAACATTAGCAACCAACATCATTATAACATAATCCACCATCATGAGCACTTATTGCAAGATGAATAAAGGTAAATCAAACAAAGAAATAGTAAAAATATGAATGATGGTGTAAGACACAAAAAAGTAAAATCGAAAAATGTGCAAAAAAAATGTGTAAAAAAAATACAGAGGGAACTGAGGGCTTTGAATGGTTAGCATTGGTGATCATCTTCCCCACAATTGAGGTGGTAGGAGGAAATTTGAAATAGGTAGCAAGGTTGTCCACCAACAGAGGTAGCATTGGTACTAGCTATCCTAGGCTCATGGAAAGGTTTGGTTTGTTGGATGTTGACCAATAGTTTCTTGTTCGGGCTCTTAGGTTTGTAAATCATCATGGCCCTTGAAGGAAAAGTTGCATGAATGACATATGGTCCTTCCCACAACGTTTGAAATTTGGTTCATTATGGCACATGTGTGGATTCCAGTAGAGAACCTTATCTCCTGGTTGATATTTAAGTTTTCTAATCCTTAGGTCATGACATTGTTTATTGATGGCCTTGTGCAATTCGTTAGATGACAGGGCCGCTAATCGGTTCTCATCTAGTAAGTTAAAGTTCATTAACCATTCTTTTTATGCTAGATCAAGGTCAAGGTTGAGATCACATGCCATAGATAGTGTACAAAGTTATTCTTGAATGGGAAGTGTTGGAATTTTTCCATACACTAACTCATAGGGAGAGTAGCCTATAGGGAGTTTCCATGTAGAGTGGTATGCCCAAAGAGCATCATTCAGTTTGGTGCTCCAATCTTGCCTATACTTGCCAATAGTTCTTGTCAATATTTTCGTAATCTCCCTATTAGTGACTTCAGCTTGACCATTCACTTGAGGGTGGTATGGTGTAGTCAGTTTGTGTTCAACTCCTAAGCATTGCATCAGCTTCCGAAATGTTGCACCAGTAAAATGTGTGCCATTGCCAGAAATAAGTGCATGAGGCACGCCAAACCTGTTTACAATTATTTGTTGAACAAATCATATAGCTGTAGATGATGTATAATCCTTAATAGTGGCTACTTCTACCCATTTTGTAAAGTAGTCAACAACAACAACGATGTAGGCTTTTCCATTGGACATTGGTGTAATAGGCCCCATCAAATCAATTCCCCATATGTCAAAGGGTTTTAAAGGTTGAATTCATTGTTGCAGACCCTCCATTCTAGCAGTCATTCCCCCATTACATTGATAGTGCTCACAAGATTGGACAAAATGATGGGCATCCTGAAACAACATAGGCCAATAATATCCTGCAAGCAGGATTTTAATGGCTGTTTGTCTCCTGGCATAATGACCCCCACAAGGACCCTCATGCGCATCTTGAAGAACTTGTAGTTGATTTATTTCAGGAACGCACCATCAAACCAAGCCATCGGGACATACTTTATAAAGTTTCCTATTGATTTTCATAAAATACTTGGCTCGGTGAAGAAACTGTTGTTTCTTTTTAGCGTCTAACTCTTATGGTGTTTGTTGTGTAAGGAGATAGGTAAGAATGCTACTATATCACTTTGTCTCCATGGTCAATTGATTAGTTAATACACTTGCAAAGAGGAGTTCATTAGGGAAATGATAAAAAATTAGATACTCATCCTCTTTGTTGTCCCATCGCAACTAAGATAAATGATCAGCGCTTGGTGCCTTTACAATCAATCATTGTAAGATTGAACTCATATAAGATTACAAGCCATCGTATAATGCAGGGGCTCACCGTTGGTTTATTCATTAGGAATTGTATTGCACTATGATTCGTATGTACAAATACCTTATAACCTAATACATAGTGCCTAAATTTTTCTAGTGCAAACACTACAGCCATTAACTCTTTCTCTGTTGTAGTGTAGTTAAGTTGTGCACTAGCAATACTCCTACTTGCATAGTGGATGTAATAAGGATGTTTTTGACCATCTAACTATATAATTACAGCTCCTAAAGCATAGTTGGATGCATCAGTCATTATATGGAATAGTTTGGACTAGTCAGGAGCTTGTAGAATGGGTGTTTCTACGAGCTTCTATTTTAAAGTTTGGAAAGCTAATTTGCATTTCCTAGTCCATTCGAAAGGTATTTCCTTTTTTGTTAGTTCAACCAATGGTTTTGGAACCTTTGAAAAGTTCTCGATAAAGCATCTGTAATAGCTAGTGTGTCAAAGGAATGACCGAAATATCTTTTACAGTTTCAGGTTGCTGAGTAATTCCTTAGATAACTTTGATCTTTTCGAGGTCTACCTCTATCCCTGTTTGTGGGATGTTATGCCCTAGTACAATGCCTTCTTGGACCATTAAATGGATTTTTTGCCAGTTGAGCCTTAAGTTTTTTTCTACACATCGTTTTAGTATTTGCTCTAACTAGTCCAAGGCTTGATCAAAGTTCACTTCATAGGTGGAGAAGTCATCCATGAAAACCTCCACACCATCTCTTATATGCTGCTGGAATATGCTTAGAACTAATCATTGAAACATTGTAGGGGCATTGCACAAGCCAAACGACATCTGTTTGTATGCAAATGTTCCCCAAGGACTGGTGAACATAGTCTTGGCTTGGTCTTCTAGGGCTATTTGTATTTGGTTGTACCCACTATACCTATCCAAAAAACTATAGTAAGATGCCCTGCAATGGTGTCTAAGACTTGGTCGACAAATGGCAATAGAAAGTGGTCTTTGAATGTTGCCATATTCAGTAGACTAAAATTTATGCACACCCTCCATTTACCTCCCTTTTTGGGCACAATAACTAAGGGACTAACCCATTCACTATCAGCAATGGGGTATATGAACCTAGCTTTTAGAAGCTATTTGATTTCTTCCTTAACCACTTGCATAAGCTTTGGGTTAAGTCGCCTCTGCAGTTGTCTTCGAGGGTTCATGGAGGGGTCAGTGTAAATTCTATGTTGGCATATTCTAGGATCTATTCTTGTTAATTTAGGATATGACCAAGCAAAGGCTTTTGACCATTTATTTATTACCTTCAGTAGTCTCTCTTTTTGTTGAGGAGCAAGCTTAGCGTTAATAATTACCGATTTTCCATTCTTGACAAACGCATATGCCATACCGGTGAGCAATGGTTTTAACTCAAGGGGGGCTCTTACTTAAACTTATCAGGGATTTCCAACTTCCACCTGTTCATATTTTTAATGTCAAAACTTGGAAGTTGGTGATGGAATTTCTCTAATGTGTCTATGCTATCGATGTAAGTGTAAATCAAACCCTCAGTTGGTTCCATACATATAATTGAGCTACTTTCTTTGTCAGCTGTCAGCCACTAGGTGCCTTCTTGTCTTGTGGCCACTACATACAGGAATCTTTGTATATTAGTCACTTGTGCACACTGATTGCATGCAGGCAATGTTAAATATTGTACAAACCATGACTTCTTCATGCAATTACACCCTGTGCCACTGTATGCGATGCATGGAACTTTCTTCTTCTCGATCTTTCCAAACGTATTTTCCTTTGATATTTCCAGGGAAAGATCATGCATTCCTAGGCACACGTCAATTGTGCTTAGCCATGCTCTTCCCATTATGATTAAGAAGTCCCCCTTACCATTGTTCACTTGAATTACTAGGAAATTGATTGGATATGACCGTCCACAAACAATGGTAACAATGTCCTCCACTAGTCCTAGTGGAACAGTGATGGACTAGTCAACTAGCTCTAAATGAATGTTACTCTTTTTTAGTGGAGGTAGGTTCCAAGCTTTGAATCCAAAAGAGCTTTGCATAGCTCATTCTCAGTGATTTGTAGATATATAAGAGGACTCCCAGGATCAGAGAATTTCCTAGGAAGATGGCTAGCTATTATCCAATCAGTGATGACATGAGTTAACATGATTGTATACATTGGGTGTGGTGTTTGGTCTAAAGGGAGTTCTGAAGTTTTGATTGCTAATGAGACGTCTAAGGGGTTAGCCGCTTGTGCTTGCAAGGACTTAGTTAGACTGTTTGTTCTAAAGAAAGGTATTTTCTTCATGCGATTGTCAAAACCAACAGTAGATTGAGAGTTAACAACCCTCATAGCATTACATTGCTACGGTTGGGCAGCGAGCTCACCTTGCATAGCTGGAGCAGGTGGTAATGGAGATATGGGTGGAAGAGATGCAACCAGATGAGAAGGATGGTATGTTTGTGGAACATCAACCCTAGGAGAAGGAGTCCTATAATCCTCATGGGCTTGGTAGTGAGGTTGAGAAGTGATGTGACCAGTAGAGTCACGTGGAGAGATTGGCTGCTACATGTAATATCCATATGGATCAGGTTGACGGTAAGGATACTGTTGCTATGGTGGTGGCATTCCCCATGATTGTGGGTGCTACCACTATTGATATTGCTCAGTAGTTGCGGTGGAGTTCCACTTGGATAATATGTTAAGGGTTGGTGAAACTGTCTTGGGTTACCTTGAAGATAAGATAACCTTCAGGGTGTTTGCCTTCTGTTTAATCGTGGGTTGAGTGCATGCACCCCAGACTCTTGCAGATGTGAGATTATAGGGCAACATCCCTTAGGATGGTCATATTGGCATATCTCACATCCACTATCATTGTCTATATCTGAATCCACAACCTCTTTGATGAAGAAAACTTTTCCCTTACCTTTGTTACGTGCATATTTGGTTTCTCTCTTTTTTCTCTTTTCACGATCACTACCTTGCTCTCTAGACTCCTCTACTATTTTGAGAATGATTTGAAATCTATTATCTAGGGAGCCCCACATTTGGTCTACCTTTGTCGATGCTTTCGATGCAAACGTTTGAATAGGTAAAGTTTTCCTATTCACCATCTCTTCGAGTGGTGACTCTTCTTCATCCTCACAAAATCTTACTCCCTTCTTTTGGAGGGAAGGATCTCTGTTATATTCCTCTACACTCTCTCTTTTCCTTAGCTCACCTTCCTCTTTAGCAACTTGCTCTAATAATCTCTATACTTGATGGACCCTAGGCTCAGATAGTCTTCCTTGGGCATAAGTCCCAAGGGTTCTTTGCATTTCAGACCTAAGCCCATCTACAAGATGGCATAGTTGATCCCTCTACAACAATGATGTAATAGTGCATAATATCAGCCCATGGCAGCATCTAAGGGTTCATGTCCTCCTTGTTTCCACCCTTGGATTTGCTTTCGCAGGTTGGACACTTAGGAGTACATTTGGTACTTATCATTGAACAATTCTAACATGGTACTCCACCTATGAATGGATTTTAGTTCTAAGAACTGGTACTAGCTCTCTGCTTCTTTGACTAGTATCCGTGGGAACAACTTTAGTTCTTGCAATTCGTTTTCTATGTTTTGTAAGACACATGCATCATGAAATGCTTGTAGATGATTTTGAGGATCAACGTTGTATCCCCCTTCAAATTGTGGAATATCCTTCATATCTAATCNCTAACTATTTTGTCTATGACTCCCACCTTGCCTACCTTCATCCTCATGGTCTTTTCCTTTATGACTATGTTTGGATCCTGAAGGAAAGGGTGAAGGAGATGATGAAGGTGAAGAAGGAGGAGAACCATCACCATGGCAATGCATGCTACCTTCTCTTCAGTGGTCACGGCCTCGATCATGGTTATGATCAGAATGTCCATCTTTGTCATGCATTCATGTTCCTTTTTCAGACCCTTTGTGTTTGTCGGTACTAGAATCTGCGTTATGGATAGTTGAGTGAAGATTCTGATACACAACCCCTTGACTGNTCCTTTGTGTTTGTCGGTACTAGAATCTGCGTTATGGATAGTTGAGTGAAGATTCTAATACACAACCCCTTGACTGAAGTCAACGGGAGGAGCATCATTGTGTGGGAGACTTCCTGAGGCAGGTTCACCACCCTCATTTTCACTTATGACATATGGGACATTCTAGGACAACTTCCCTTTCATGGATTCATGACATCTGTCCTATTATAAATCCCTTTGATATTGTGCCTCCATGGATCTATACTCTCTCGAGTCATGATCATGCACAACATACTCTACCTGTAAGTGTTGCATACCAATTTGTGTGAGATCACAAAGGAGCATGCCTGGGACTGAGTGATCAGGAGGTAACATTATGTTGCCTTCTAAATCATACCAACACAGTTGTTCATCCTGGTGGAGGATAAAGGTAAAGTTTGGTATATACTCATTGGGATGAACATATACCATGTGAAACTGTTGATGGATTGGCGGATTATCATGTGTACTAGACCTTCGATTGTTCCCTGTATCGAATCTAGGCAGTGAAACACTCTCGTAATAAGAAGGAGACATAATTTTCTATTCAGGATGTAGTACTCTTTGTTTCACTATTTGTAAGATAACCAACCCTAAGGGTTGGTTCCAATGATGTGAATATTTCCTAAGTTCTAGCTAATGCACAACCAACAATGTCCCCAACAATGACGCCAATGATGAGTGGCGAGGTATTCCTATTCTCAACCATACGAATACGAGTGTCCATGCACGATCTAGTTGAATTCCTAGGACTAAGTGCTGATGCGCCTTTGTGGAACAAGGACGGGTTAGTCAATCATTGTCTTCCCAAGCTTACTTTTATAGCACGATTGCATGGTTCAGTAAACTTGAGGTACATGATTTTTATATTTTTTTATGTTTTTATGTCCTGGTGCTACAAAGGGAGGAGAGAGAGATAACTAAGTAACTAATTTAATTTAACTACTCAACTATGTTTTAACTAGTCCTAACACCAGCATCCATTCTCACTTATTGTACACATCCTAAACTAGTGCAATACTCCTGGGATTACCAAACGCTAATCGTTACTTGGTTACCAAGTGTTACACGCATGCTCGAAGTGGTTGTACTGAGTGTACTTACTTAGGAGAGTTGTAGGGTGAGAGAGAGAACATTAATTAACTAAGGAAAGCATTGAGTAACAATAATTAACATTAATTAATCTATTCTGAATGCTGCAAGGTTTATCATAAAGTTCGTCTTTATTGTNTCTGCAGGCACACAGAAATAATTCTAACTCTGAGAGGGAGAAAAGGAAAGAGTTTGGGTAAGGGTCTAACTAATCTATTGCCAAACCAAGTGCACCCACCTCTTATTTATAGGCAACAAGGCAGGTCCCGATATTAGATGCCCGATATTGCTTGGAAGGCTTTGATATTGTGGACCCAATATCGCGGTTCATCACTAAACAATATCATAGTATGTGCCTCACTTTGTATTAAATCATACACATTAAAACTATAACTAACCCAAGTGGAAGGGCAATTACTAGTGACCACATATCAACTATTTAGAAGCCACTCTAGGTCCATTCACAGATTATGATTAGGTCACTTGTAATGTTGGGTATAGCAAACATTTGTTGCTCATCATTGGCACTATTATCAAAGATGGTTGATAGTGTTTTAGCTTAGTTGATATTATATATGCCCATTTTAAAAGAATTTCATGATTTATCTTTTTTAAAAAAAATATTAAATTACTTGAAAAACACATGATAGAATTAAAGATGTCTACTTCTTATTGGGTTGATACTCCACCTATTAACAACAACACAAGGGACAATGACAAGAATAATAGAAATGATGATGATGTGCCTTACCAAGAAAAATTTATTTACCATAACCCAAATTCTTACCACCCAAAATTTATCTACATCTTCCACATGGATAAATAGATGAAATGGCATGACCTTCAAGGCAACATTATATTGCTACTTGATCAATAGTCTTATCAATGCTAACTACTACATTGATGAAGATTAGACTATAAGCTATTGTACACAAATATATAGTGTTTGATTAAATGTCTAGATGATATGAACCCATAAAAGCCCAAATCAAAATAGATCGTTTCATAAAAGCTTATTATTAACTTACTAAGGCAAAAAACATGACCATCCCATTAGCATCTCAATTAGAAAAAGTGGACACTAATTACTAATCAAGAAGATTAAACTATTAGAATCAACTTATCTTTAACATTGAAAAAATGGAAAATCCTTGATTACACTCTACCTTCGCAAGTAACTAGGAAAGAGGTAGAGTAGGATCCAATACACATAAGGCCTCTAGGCCTAAGTCTTTTAGTAGGTAAGACAAAGATAATCAGAGGGATCATGCAAGGAGAGTAACCCAACATAGCTCTTCCAGTTTCCTATCCTCTTCATTATCTTGATCATCCAACTCTAATAAGGAGAAGACATTGTACATAAAAGATAAGACAAGGAACATGACAGAGATGGAAGAAAAAATCAAGATAGACAACATGGTAGAGATGGAGATGAAGACAAGGAAAGAGACAAAGACTAAAATAGAGACAATGATTGTGGACATAAACATGACAAAAGGCATGATAGAGAAAATAATAGGTATTATCACAATTACAAAGATTATGATGAACCCATACTAGGCACAAGAGGTATAATCAAAATTAGAGAGTCTATTTGCATTCCAACTAGGTAGTAGAAGAAGAGCTGCATCAATTAGCTAGACATGAACAACATCTCCAAAGTTGGAGAAGACTATAATATGAACCCATAGAATCATCTACAAAGATTTTATGATTTATGAATCTTGTAGAATGTTGAGAATAATTAGAAGAAACTCAATTTATTTTCAATAATATTGATTAAGGATGCAAAAAATTGATATGTGTCCTTAGAACTAAATTTCATCTGAAGATGAAATACCATGTTGGAATTGTTCAACAATAAGCAACAAAAATATTTAAGGGTATCTAATTTAAGGAAGAAAATTCAAGGGTGGAAAAAAAAAGTTCATGAATCCTTTGATGCAACCTTGACAAGATACTATTCACTGCTACACAACTATCTATGTCATGGCTTCTCTCAAAGGAAAATCTTAGGCAAATCATAGATGGATTAAGAAATAAGATAAATGAAACTCTTGGTGTCTATGCCCAAGAGAGGCTTTTAGAAATGAGAGCTTACTAGATTTAGAGACTTATTAATAAGATAGCCAAAGAGAAAGGAGAATTTAAGAAGAGGAAAAACATAGAAGTGTATAACAAGGATCCATTTCTTTGAAAGAAGGATGCACATAACTATGAGATGCGGAAAGAAGAAGATTTCATGAAAGAAGTAATTCAAAGAAAAACCTTGCTACTTTAAAAATCTATTTCAAAAATCATAGTGTTCTTGCAAAAATACTCTTGACACTCCCAAAAGGACATCTCCAAAAATTAAGTATAAAAAAACTTAGCATGTGATCATAAATGATCTTTGAATTAATATAACCATCAATATATTAACAATTATGAAACTAAGATGCTTGAAACCTCTAATTAGATATAAACTTAGCCTATCACACATAGACTAGGAATGTTAGGGGAATGATGTAAAGTAAGGTTTTAATGCTAAAAATGACTAAGTATAAATCATTGGAGAAATGACTAAGTATAAGCTATTGAAAAATAAATTAAATATAGAATAGACCATGAGTAATATATTTAAAACTATGTATAAAATCTAAGTAAAAGAGCATAAAATATTAAACTATTAAGACTAGGATATGGGGAGAAGTGTCTTAAATCCATTCGCAAATAATAAAATTCATCATTAATAAGAAATAATGTGTTTGCCTTCTATGGAGAGCTAAAACTACAAGCATTGGTGAAAACATAAGTGCAATAAAACTAATGATGTAAACCTAATTTGTGAGCAAAATATGGGTTTGAATAGTAGAATTAAACCTCTAGAGGATTAGGATATGGATAGAAAAGTTGTAGTTGCATTCTAGAATCACTGACCCTGAAGCTAAAAAATTCTATCTCTAGAAGTGATGAGGCACTTAGGAGCTACAATGGTGGGAGGCACTCATGCTCCTAGTCTTCTGAAATCTCACAAGTGCTCTCAAATCTTACCAAACTAGCCTAAAATTTGTGTTTTGAGCTTGTAGTTATAGGCTGAAAGTTGCTAGGTCCAACTTAGGTTTACTTAAAATTGAATTTGAAGTTAATATTAGCTTGTCCAAAGTTAATACTAAGTTTGAAAATAGCAAGTTTGACCTTTGGCTTTGGCAAGTACAATGACATGTCAAGATGACATTGATGTTAGCTTTAGTGTCATCAACACTTAGATGAATTTTGACATCATCACTAAAGCATTGGTTCTAAACTTTCAAGGCCTCTTTTGACATCCTAACTAATGCTAAATGATGTCAAGACAATGCTAAGAGAGGCTAGGAGAAGATCTCTAGTGCAAAGATTGCATGTTGGAGATTCAACAATGCCAATGCTAAAAGTACCAAAGCTGACATTGATGCAAATGTTAGCATTAGCGTCAATCATACTTAGTAGTTAAGTTTTGAACTTTTGGTAACATTGGAACTTTGAACTTCCAAAACCTCATTTTGTCTCCGAATTGATGCCACATGCCATTGAGATGTTGAAATAATCTAGAGATAAGATCGTGTGTTGATGGTGAAGGTACATGATGTCACTTGTCAAGGCTTGAAAAGTGGTGACAGTTATGTTGACATCAGTGTCAACGCAACTAGTGCTTAGTGAAAATTCTGGGTTCTTTTCTAGGTTACAATTTTTGAATTCTTGGGATCCTATTCAACCTTTAGGCTAATGTCAAGGATTACCAAGATGAAGTTGAGGACCTTATGAGGCCTACAGACACTATGAAATGGTGATTGAAATAATGACGTAAAGTTTGGCAATGCTAACATTGACATTAATAAAATTTTCGATTGACAACATGAGTTTGAAATGGAGGATGAGGAGGAGAAGATGATGTTGTCTACAATATATTCATATGGTTTTGTTAAATTTCCTCAAGGTGACATCTACTTTAAAGGTAAGAAAATTTCTGGTTAGTCATTCTTAATTTGAAAAGTCAAAGCTTGGTTGACTTTTCTAAATCATACAATCTCGGCCACCTTATATATAAAATATATATAATATAGTTGGATGAGACCTATATGGCTTTGGGCCTACTCTTAACTTTTAAAAGGCATCACACAAAAAATAAAATACTTTATGTCACACAAAGATTACTTTGCATCATAGCCTAATTTATGCTAGATCTAACCCTACTCTCTACTCATCATAGCATACTCTCTGTAGTCTAATTTTTGCTAGATCTAACCCTACTTCCTACTCATCACATACTACTCTCTACTAGATCTAACCTTGCTAATGTTCAATAATAATTTTCATAGCTTGTTGATTTATGCTAGATTTAACGTTGTTCTTTGCTCATCATAGCTTGCTCTAAATTGGATTTAATCTTGCTCTTTTCCCATCATCATCTACTTTGCATTGCAACTTGCTATTTGCAATTTTCATTGTCTATTATTTCAAGTATGTTTAATTTCAATAGTTGATTATATTTTCATGTTGTTTGTAATTTTTGCTAGATTTGACCCTACTTTCTACTCATCATAGCTTACTCTCCACCAAATCTAGCCCATTTCTCTATTTATTAGACTCATTCTAATGTTGTCCATATGTACTAATAATTCTTTATTGCAAATATGGATAAATTTGGCATGTCAAAGATCAAAATCCTACAACTTTTACCTACAAGCAATTAGGACATGCCTAATAACATTGTTCAAGAAGCTTAAATAATTTTCAAGTATTATTAATAAATCTAAAATTTTCTTTTTCATTTGTTATTTTTTTACTTTTCTAATAAAATATAATAATTACTTTCTCTTTTTTTCTTTTTTTTTCTTTTTTATTGCTTGTTGTTATTGTTGTTTGTTTTCCATTTACAGCAATGTACCAAACAAATCATAAATTAGAAAAAAAAATCCATTTCATAAATCATCAACAATTATAGGCCAAATGCATTCAACTTCCTCAATCATTTTTAGGTCTCACACAAACATAAAATTTTTATTATTTTGTTTAAAAAGAATTTACTACATCAACATCCAATTATAAGAATTCTTTGCATATTGTTTGGCACCTCAACAAAGATACACTATAGCAACAACTAGCAAGACCAAGCAACTGGAACATAACAATGTCATGTGAATAAAATAGTGTTTATTCCAATAAGCAAGATAGTAACCAACAATAAACAACATCAACTACCAAAGTAGTACCATTCTCAATAGAAGAACATAATGAAAATTACATGAATGAACTCATTCAGTTATACATTTAGTATAATTTCAAAATTTACATAGTATGAAATATTCATAAACATTTCATTTCAATGGATATTACATAAAAAATGCCTTAAAATTACCTATACTAATCATTAAACAAACTTCTACATCTAAACTTATAACATTAGAAAATACCCAAAACCCCTTCAAATACAATTTTGAATTGATAATTCTTGAATAAATATAAAAATTCCTAAATTAATATCAAAGTAAAAATTACACAAAATGCTTTTTTTAATGCACTAAAACAATCCCCCAACCATTCTATAAAATTAAAACTACAAATTATACCATCCTTAGGCATCCTACATAAATAAAACACCAAGTAACAATAGAAACTTTTATTAAAAAATATATATCTCAAAAGATACAATCTCGAAGCTAGATCCTATGCATAATAAAACACCACATACCAATGTAATACCCATATCCCCACTATACTATGCATCCCTTATATAAACTAAACTACAATACATATATCACCTATATAAACCACCCCTTAGCATATCATTTGGAACCTACAATCCTATGCATAATAAAATACTATATATAGCAAGCACATCCTATTTAAAATCTTAGTTTGAAAAACATCTATAAGCCAATCTTGAGCCACCTCCCCTAACATCAGCAAAGAAATTAGAAAAATTTTTAGTGGTTTTTCAATTTTAAAATTCTAACTCATGAAATATTGAAACTAACCCTGAAACAAGTTGCAATGATGATTTTTGAGCACCAAGAGGCTTGTAAATTTATGAAATTCTATGAACTAAATGCATGAGATGACTAAGAGGTGCCAAAATGAGATATAAATTTGTTAATGCTCAAGACCTAGAATTTTTTCATTTTCTCAGTCTTGAAATAACTTGCTAAAAATTTCTAATTTCAAAAGCTTAGAGTGCCAACACTACTACTGATGAGTAATCCAAGCCCTAGGAACCCAATTCACATGTCAAAACATAGCTTCGGTAAGGTTTGCAAGTGCTAGTGATGGTGGTGTTCTTGGTGCTAACACTCACGTCAACAATACTTTGTAAAATTTTCAACATTTTTCTAGAATTTCTCAAAGTTGCCAAAACTAAAGCTAAAATGCTAGGATATGATCCTAAATGGTCCCTAGAGGTTTGTAAAGGCTAAAAATGTGTCTTATGAAGCTATTTTTGAGGCATTTTATCCTACAGTATCAAAGGACAATTGATTCCAAATTTGTGTCACCTCTAATACTTAGAAAAATTTTGATTTTGGAATTTTTTCAAGGTCACTAAGAATGAAGTCCATAAGCTAGAATATAAACCTAAATGATTTTCAAGGATTCCCAAGAGATAAGAATATGCCTCTTAATAACATCCTTGGGGAGTTTGATGCTCAAAATAACATGGCATGATGTCAAGGCTGCATTTAGACTTGATTTTTGATGAACTAAAAAAGTGAATAAAAAATTGCTTCCTCTTGATGGATATTATTCAGATGCTGATGGAGAATCCATGTAGAAGAAAATGGATGAATGATTAATTTACCTACAAGAAAAAAAGTGGAAATAAAGAAATGAGATTAGGGGAAAAATTCTACATACTATATGGCTAAAAGGATGTCATTTATAATGTTCACATCCTATTCCATTGATGCTTTTAAGACACCCTTTGATAAATTGTGTTTTTCATACACTCTAATATCAGAGTGGCCATGATATTGGGTACATGATATCATGGCCCAAGATGCAATATCATACATTCAATATCGTAGGGTTACTCCTAGGTCTATAAATACAACACCTGGGTGCACGATTGAGAGTAGTCTTTTTTTTTGGTAGTCAAGTCACAAAACTCTTGCAGTTTGTTCATTTAAGAGTTAGAATATTTTCCAAGTGCCCATAGCAAGAGGTTTAACTATGATCGGATCTTTATTCAAGCATTGATGTACCTAAACACACCATTGTGTTGGCAATAAAGACAAACTCTTTAGTTCACCTTGCAGCACTTGAGACTTTCTTTCTTATGCATTTAGATATATTGAGATTTCATTCAGTTTACATTAATATTACTCATTCAAAAATTAATTTTGATCCATTAAGCAACTAATTAAAATACACAAGCACGACCCCTTCGAACATACATGTGACACTTGGTAGCTCAAAGTTTAGAATGTGTCTAGAAAGTGGAAACGGTTACTTGTGTTAGGCTATATTAGATCATAGTTTTCTTAGCACTTAATCACTGTAACTTTCATTCTTGGTCTAGGCAAGTAAATTGATAAAACACAAAATAATAAAAATCTTATGCCTCAGTCACACTTAACCATACAATTGCATTTCACAAGTGGGACTGGAAAGACAACAAATGGACAACACGCATGCACTGTTTAGCTCTAGTGTACTTGGTAATTAAAGTTTGCGAAATTCAAATGGATGCACATGAATGCCTATGATTCATATGGTTGGGCATAGGGGTACCTCACCACTCATCATTAGCACCGTTGCTAGAGATTTTAGTTCTACATGCTCTATCTAAACTGAGTGAAACTTAGTAACCTCATTGTTCGAACCCTAAGAGTCAAATCTTACAAAAAAAATATTATTATAATTAAATTAAATATTAATTGGAGACTGCCTATAAGTTCATTAACACAAAATTTCTTCTTCTCATAGGATCCCATCTCCACCCAAGGCAATCTAGATGCCTCAGCAATACCAGGTGTTATATGCTCATCCCGATGAGTATGTACTCATCTTCACCTTCATCTTACATCAAGATGAACTACTATGGTGGCACAACATGGAAGGCAACATTGTGTTACCACCTAATCTATCTATTCCAGCCATGCTTCAGCCAATGCTCGCACAACACGAGCTTCAACATCTTCATGGAGAATACGAGATGCAAGATCCTGATTCAAGGGATTATCATCCACTGAAGCACAAAGGTTAAGGGATCATTAGCTGGAGCACCAGCACAAGCTTGTGAAGGGCAAGGGGTCAAACACTTTTCCACCTATGCTTGGCCCATATGATGGAGGCAACCACTCCTCTCTTTGACTCTGTTTAGGGAGCCCTCAACCAGAACATACAATCCACAATTCATAATCCAAGTTCTGGTCAAAATAGATCCAATTACAAAAATGGATCTAGAGAGGCAAGTTAGGATAAGGGAGAAAAAGGAGGTCACGATCATGCTCGTGATCATAAGCATCGAAGGAAGGGTGATAAGCATCAACGTGGAGCAAGTTCTCCTTCTTCTTCCCCTTCATTGTCTTCTTCTTCTTCTTCATTTGGCTCAAATCATGACTGCAGAAGGAATAATTGTGACGAAGGTGACTGATGGGACCAGAATAATAGAAGAGATCATCGGGATAGTCATGATCGAAGGCATGGGCAATCTAGAGAGACCCATCATCAAGAAAGAAAGCCTAGTAGAGAACATCATGGGCACCATCACCATGGCCTTGATGAACCTCTACTTGCCACTCAGGGCATGTTGAACATTGAAAAGGTTATAAAGATTCCAACAAGGCATGTGAAGTACAGTAGAATAAAGAGGCTAGACATGAACAACATCCCTTAATTTGAGGGAGGATATGATGCTGATCCGCAAAATCATCTCTAGGCCTTCTAAGGTGCATGTGCCTTGCAAAATATTGAGAATAACTAGTAGAAGCTGAAATTATTTCCAAAGACACTCATAGAAGAAGTAGAAAATTGGTATCGATCCTTGGAACCAGAGTCAATCAGGCAGTGGAGTACAATATTGGAATTGTTCAATGAAAAATATCAAATGTACTCTCAAGTATCCAATCTGAGAAAGCAAATCCAAGGGTGAAAACAAGAAAACCATGAGCCCTTGGATGCCGCTATTAGCTGATACTATTCTCTGTTGCATAGGTGTCCTGGCCATGGATGCTCTCAGCTTGATTAACTTTTCCATGTCATAGATGGGTTACAGTTTGAAACAAGAAAAACCCTTAGCATCTATGCTTAAGGGAGATTGACAAAGTTAAGTATCCATTAGATCCAAAAATTAATTAAGTAGATAGCCAAGGAGGAGGAAGAATTGAGAAAATAAGAAAGTTTTGAGGAATACAATAAGGACCCTTCTATTTGCAAAAGGAGAGTTCGATTTTGTGACAGTGAGGATGAATTAAATAAAGATGAGGTGGCTAATAAGAAAACCTTGCCACTCCAGAAATTGCAATCAGAAATCATTGCTAAGGTTGATTAATAATGGGACTCCATGGACAATAAGTTTCAAGTTGTCTTAAAATTACTGAAGAGTCTAAGGAGCAAAGTGGTGAGCATGAGCACTGGAGGTGTAAAGAAGCTGAACGTGCTATATCTAAAGGATAAAATGGTTGTGATAGAGATGGTTGTTGATGGTGACTTAGATGATGATGGTGGGTGTGATGTTTGCTAGTATGAACATCCCAAGGGATGTTGNAGTGACTTAGATGATGATGGTGGGTGTGATGTTTGCTAGTATGAACATCCCAAGGGATGTTGCCCAATTGTGTCACACTTGCAGAAATTTGGGGTGTATTCCTTACATCCATGACTTCCACAAAGAAAAACACCTAAAATGTTGCCTTATCCATAAGGCAATTCTTAACAATTCCACCAACCACAGCATTAATATCCAAGTGGAACTCCATCACAACCCTGTGAATTGTACTAGTAGTGGTAGAAACCACAATTGTGGACGTTGCTACCTCCAAGTCAGTAGTACCCTTACCAGCAACTAGATCCCTATGGTTACTATGTTTAGCAACCTTCATCTCCATGGGACTCATCTACTCATGTTGCTGCTTACCAACCTTACCACTACCCTCCTGAAGTATACCAATCAGCCTATCCAAGAAGGGATTCCAGCTACTATCCTCATGCATCTCCTGTCCCTGCACCTACTCCTCCATCTCCTACATAGCTATCACCTACTCCATCCATGTAGGGTGAATTACCTATCCAACCATAGCAAAGAAATGCTACGAGGGTGGTTAATCTGCAACTGGTTAACCCACCAAGTAGGTCAGAACCATGAACAAAGAAAAGACCTTTCTTTCGACCTCGTAATCCACTAAAGCCCTTAGACACACCAGTGGTTGGTAACCTTGCTCCTCCACCTTCCTTTGTCTCACCATCATCTAAGTCCCCTTCAAATCAAAATCCCTCTCAAATCTATACTGTAATGCTAACCCATGCTGTATCTGATTGGATTTGAGCTGGCAACCTACCCAGAAAGTTAGCTGATCTAGGGAGTCACCTAGTATATTTGCAAATTACTAGGAATGAGCCTTGTAAAGCTCTTTTTAACTCTATTTCTAGTGTTAATGTGATCTCGCATGAGATTTACATAATGTGGAACCTTCCTCCCTTAAACAAGAGCAACATCCGACTGGAACTGGTGGACCAGTCCATCACTGTTCTATTGGGACTAGTAGAGGACATTGTAACCACCATTTGTGGGTGGTCATATCCTACTGAATTCCTAATAATCAAGGTGGATAACTATAAGGGGGACTTCCATTATTATGGGAAGGGTATGGTTAAGCACTGTTGATACCAAAATGGGCATTAGAGATCTTTCCTTGGAGATATGAATAGAAAATGAATTTGAAAAGATCGAGAAGAAGAGGGTTCCATGTATCACGTACAATGATTTAGGGTGCCATTGTGTGCAGAAGTTATGGTTAGTAAATTGAACATCTATCTCTGCATGCAAGGAATATGCATCAGAAGCTGAAATCCAAAGATGCATGTACGTAGCAGCCACAAAACAAGAAGGCACCTAGTGGCTGACAGCTAATTCTAGTAATAATACATTGTGCATGGAACCTATTGAGGGATTAATGTATGAATATGTCGCAAGTATGGATGAACTCAAGCAAGTTCATCACCAGCTCTCCAAATGAGTAAATGATGATGTCAATTGGGGAGAGTTGGAGATTCTTGACAATTTTAAATAAGAGCCCCTTGAATTGAAGATACTACCAGCTGGAATGGAGTATGTGTTCTTGAAAAATGGAAAGCTGGTCATTATTAATGCCAAGCTTGCTACTAAACAAAAGAAAATGTTGATGAAGGTTGTAAAAAAATGGTCAGCAACCTTTGCTTGGTCATATTCCAAGCTCACTGGGCTACATCCAAGAATATGCTAGCATCAGATATACACTAACCTCGCAGTTAAGCCAAAATGACAGTTGTAGCAACGTCTGAATCCCAAATTAAAGTAGATTGTCAAAGAGGAGATTAAACAACTCCTCAAGGCAGGATTCATCTACCTTGTTGCAAATAGCCAGTGGATCAGTCCACTCATGATCATGCCCAAGAAAGGAGGAAAATGGTAGGTGTACATCAACTTTTAGCTGCTCAACATGGCAACTTTCAAAGATCATTTTTCATTCCTTTTTGTCGACCAAGTGCTAGACACCATTTTTGGGCACTGCTATTACAACTTTTTGGATAGTTATAATGGTTATAACCAAATCTAGATTGCACTAGAGGACCAGGAAAAGATAACTTTCATAAGTCCTTGGGGAAATTTTGCTTACCGTCAGATGCCATTCCATCTATGTAATGCCCCAGTCACTTTTCAACAATTACTCCTTAGCATTTTCCAACAACAGACCAGTAGTAGGATAGAAATCTTCATGGATGACTTTTCTACCTATGGAGCTACATTCGAGCAAGCCCTGGACCATCTTGAGCAGGTGTTGAGGAGATGTGTTGAAACAAATCTCTGGCTCAATTGGCAAAAGAGTCATCTTATGGTCCAAGAAGGCATAGTCTTGGGGCACTATATTTTAAAATTAGGAATCAAGGTGGACCTTAAAAAAATGAGGATCATCCAAGGAATAACCCATCAACCTAAAATAGTTAAAGAAGTGCAGTCGTTCCTTGGTCATACTGGCTATTACCAGCGCTTCATCAAGAATTTTTCCAAAATTGCCAAGTTGTTGGTGGAACTAACAAAGAAGGATGCATTGTTCATTTGGACCCCTACATGTGAAATAACATTTTAGCAACTGAATCAAAATCTTGTTGAAACCCCAATTCTATAAGCACCTGATTGGTCTAGGTTGTTTCATGTAATGACCGATACTTTGGGGGTAGTGCTTATGTAGATGGATGATAAAAAATGTCCATATTACATTCACTGCACAAGTTGAAGTATTGTTAATGCACAGTTGAACTATACCACTATAGAAAAGGATTTGATAGCAGTGGTGTTCGCCTTAGAGAAGTTCAGACACTATGTGCTTGGCTATAAAGTATTTGTGCACATAGATAATAGTGCCATTTGGTTTCTAATGAATAAACCAACGATGAGCCTCCATGTCATATGGTGACTCGTGATTTTGTAGGAGTTTGATCTCATGATGGTAGATCGAAAAGGTATGGAGAATGTCATTGCAGATCACTTATCGCAACTAAGATGGGATGACAAGGAGAAAGAGAGCCACTTATTAGATCAATTTCTTGATGAATCTCTCCTTGTGTGGGCTATTAATGCACAAATTCCCAATGAACCAAAATGGTATGACACCATCCTACTTATCTGCTCAAGCAAGAACTACCACAAGGGCTAGATACTTGAAAGAAACAGTAGTTTCTTCACTGGGTCAAGCATTTCATGGAAATTAATGAAAACCTTTACAAAGTCTGTCTCGTTCCTGATACAGATCAACTGCACATTCTCCAAGATGTTCATGAAGTCCCTTGTGGGGGCCATTATGTTGGGAGATGCATGGCCATAAAAATCGTCATGGTGGGATATTATTGGTCAAAAATCTTTAGGGATGCACACTGATGAGCTGCGATTCGCATAGGCCACGATATCGCGTACGCCACGATATCGCATACACCATGATATCACATCCCCCGTGATATCGCATACGCGATATCGCATCTTCCCCTACGATATCGCGTATGCGATATCGCAGTCCGCCGCCATACCTATAAATAAGATGCGGCTCTCCCTTGTTTAGGATCCCAATTTTAGAGTAGCGAAGCTCTAGCAGTTTGATCCCTCCAGAGTTAGATTATTTTCCCATGTCTGCCCGTAGTGTGGTGAATGTAATTGTATGATGTCTTTATTCAAGTGTGCCGTACTTGGACACGCACATGACCGGCAATAAAGATTGAGATTACTTCATCATTGCTGCATTCACTTAGTTTATTTATTTGTTATTTATTTAATGTTATTTATTGCTTTC